>CANXYI012009857.1:0-11834 GCA_948208565.1 Hura crepitans
ATAACTATCAACTTTAAAAATCTAAGATTATATTACATAATGCATCATAATTTAGCATTTAACATTTATCATGTTATTTTTTATGCCTCATTTCAGTTCATAAACCTATACATGCATAAAACCATATTCTTAGCATTTTCGGACTAATATGGCCTTACTTATAAATGTATTCTTACATGGTAATTTCAACTCATTATGCTCATATAACCACACTTACTTCTAAACTATATCATTTTTTTAAGTTCATAGAACATACATATGTACATAATTATTTTTATAAATTTTGAATCCAAATACACACAAATACATATACTTTCTTTACATGAAAAATGTGGTTCAATGAAACACATAACCATACACAAACTCACTTTAGCAATTTAACATCGTTTTGCTATGTATTGAGGCTCTATTATAAAGTTTATATCAAAACTATAACTTACACACTATCACTTTAGTTTATAAGGTACATGCATATACTTAAGTTCCTCATATGGCACATTCGATTCATAATGCACATGCTTACACACAATTTTTATTCATGCCATTTCTTTAAAAGTCTATGTATATAATTACCCTATTTGGAATTGTCTATGCTAACAATGTGAAATTTCTAAGAAAATAGCCACATACATACACACGAGCATATATGTGCACATACAAGTGTATCATGTTAAAATCAAACTCTTTTCTTTAAAATTTCTTATAATAATGTAATCACATAATCTATTTGTGCTTATACATGAATACATAAGTAAGAATTCATATATGCATATTCATATTTTTATATGAGAATACACTTTTAGCATGATTTAAACTAATTCTTTTTAAAATTTTCATATCCATATAGCATACACATTATATGTACATAAAAAGTCCATGGTTAGAACTATATCTTACTTTTATATAAATTAACCATATACAATTAAATAAAATCCTAATACTACACATTTTGATATAAACTTTCCTTATACACATTTAATTAGAAAATTAACAACTCATCACCATAACCCCATTTTTATTCTTTTTTAAACTAGTACCATACGGTTATATAAAAGCATAAAACCCACTCCTAATTAAATGTAAATCTCATTACACAGAAATATATAAGAAGAACATATTTTTGTTTAAGAAAGAGAGTTAGTCATGGTCGAACATGAGTGGTCACAACTATGGATCATCGTAACCCCTTTATGCTTTTAACACCTATAGATGAGTTTTGTAGCAAAGGCTAGGCCTAATTTTACTTTTTCAAGTCCATAAGCATAGCTGTTTTTTTACCTATCCTTTACACTTGAATTAACACCACAATTCACTCTAAAATTTCCCTCAAAAGTGTAACATCTGATGTTATTTTCTCACTATACCGAGAATTCAATTACTAAAGAAGAAACATTCACAAACGATTCAACTTGAAAACTTCGTTATTCACTATACGATCATACTTATATTCCATACTAAAATTTCACCAATCCCAAACTTATTTCTTATTCACGAAACCATAATTTATTGAAGATTGAAAAAAATAAATTAATTTCTAATTCAAAATTTAGGAGAGTAAGATAAAGCTACACTAACCTTTTTTTAATAACTCATTCCCCTTCTTTCGGGTTAACACTTCACAACCAGCTATTCATCAACTATTAGTTTTTACTTCCCAATCATTCTAGCCATCAAAGAATGAATTTGCCTCTATATTTATCGATATTTAATAGTTTCGCATCAAGCCCTTTTTTTCTTGAATTCTATATTTCTTCTACTGGTCATTTCATTGACAAGAACTACTTTCCATTTATCCTTCATATGTTTCCCCGCTCATAGGTATGAATTGAAAACAAGGATAAAGAATTAAAGATAAGAAGAAAGGGTATGAATTAACACAATAATTATTTTACCACTAAAATCGAAAAAATAAAAAGAAAGAAAAAAGAAAGAAGAAATCTTGCCTTTTGTGAACTCTTAAGAAATCTTGCCTTTATAAACTCTTAGCTCCTTCTGCTGGTGTTAGAATCTACTACCTTAATGATAAAGAATTAAGATAAAAGTATTGAGATTGACAAAGTAAAATTCAGAATTTATTAGCAACCTTGGGCTACTATAGTCGATTAAGAAAGAAAAGAAAAGAATGAGAAAGGAGAAATAAAGAAAAAAAGGGCGTGTTGATCTATTAGGTTTACTCCCATTTCTCTCTTTCTCTTTAAGGATACTCTCGATCTTGCTATGTCACTCATTACTGAAATCTACTTTCCATACCAAACTATTTAAATATCAATCCTGATTTTACAAATAGCTCGATTTAGTTCCTAGCACGATACACTTCTATCTCAATCTCTTAGTACCTATGTAAATATCTTAATTATATTTTTATTTAACCATTTGTACTAATAATTAATTATCTTGGGTCTTTTTCCACACTTCCCTTTAATACAATAAAGTGCCTCATTTACCTACTTAAATGTCTCAATGCATTATTCTTCTTATTAAATTTCACAAGCACTCAATCTTGAAACTCTGATTTTAACACTTTAAGTTACTCACGTACTATCTTTCTTAACCCAAATATGATCATTTTTGAAACACGATAAATCTTAAGTCATGATACCTAGACTCTTATGGGTTATCCAAAGACCACATTCCAAATGGCTATAGGAGTAATTGTTAACACTTAATAGCTATTTTCTTTCTTCCTCTGCCTCTCCTTCACTATAACACTCTCTAAAAAACAAAACCTCTATAGTCAAAGCTTGAGGAACTTAAAGAAACCTCTATTATTGCTTGGTCTTGAAGTGGATAAACCTCATAAAGTTTTAGAGAATCCTCATTTAGGGTAAATACTTGAGGAAAACTTTATAAGGGGTCTCCTTCATTTATCCCATCTTTATTTTTTTGATTTATTCTTTTTTATTGCCTTTTTTTGTAATCTTTTTTAGGCTTTCTTTCTCCTTTTTCTTAAGGTCTATCACCCTTAATGTGAAAGAAGTATTAAAAAAACCCATTTTGATAGGTTTACTCTATTGGAGAGGCAAGACCTCTACTCTTTTTGCCTATTTGTGTCATTTTGATAATTGTTTTCTATTCTCTGTTTGATAAAAATTCCATACGTACCTTCTCTTGTGAGGAAACGGGTCTGTGTGGACCTATATCCCCATATATTCTATATTCCTTTGGTTTGTATGGACCTACATCAAACACTTGTGTAAGTTTTTTTTTTCTTTTGTTCATATTTTCTTATATTGGATTTAAGATCCTCTGTGAAAACAGGATGTTAAATGACTCATTTTGATGGGTTTGACCTATTAAAAAGGGGAGATTTTTTTTTATGTTCCTTTTATCCTTTTGCTCTTTTAATTATTCATTGATCATTATGTTTATTAATTCTTTTGTACTTTTATTTGTAAATCCTACTTTGCTCTCATATATATACACCTTCCTTATTGTATTGTATTTCTATTATTTGTGAAATACATGAAAGTTGTTTTCTTTTACCTTTTCGTGTACACAAATAAGTCCACGTGCACCTTCCCCACTAGGGAGACTATGTTTGTGCAGGCCTATTCTTGTAGTTATATCCTATCTTTTCAAGTCCGTGTGGACCTATATTTTATGGATGGCAATCTGTGTGTTTTATCACTGGCATGTTACTGTGGTGATGGCAAGTTTATGCAGACTTGGTTTGTGCATGCCTTGAAGTCCACATGGACTTATGTTTAGTTCCATCAAATCTATTTTTTTTATATCTTATATCTAGTCTATAATTAAATATTTTTATCAGTTAAATATACTATAGTAGGATTTTCAATTGTAATTATTTTAAATATTTTCATGTAATAATTCCATCTATGTTGTAATAAGTATATCAAAAATGATTTCTGATTTGATTAAAAATTAATCTCTTAATATAAATATTTTATAGAAAATAATAGTTAAATTACTTAAAAATAAAGGTTTTGGGACCAAAGTTTTTAAATACCCAAAATAGTTTTAATTTGATAAAATAATGAGTTTTAAAATAATAAATGTTTTAACTTGGATATATTTAAGGACCAAAGTCCTCTCATCTAAAGTTTGTAAAATTGAACAAACAAAAGGTTTTCAATAAAAAGGATTTTATTTAATAAAAGTACTAACTGATAAAATTTATTTAGAACCAATGTTCCAATAACCAAAATGGTTTTATTTGAGTAAGATTAAAATGTTTTTACTAATAAAATGGTTTTGGAACCAAAGTTCTATAATCCCCTAAGGAAATAATTTTAATTAATAAAAATGAATATTTTTTATAAGTTGCTTTTAGGAACCAATGTTCCTTTTATCCAATGAAATGATTTTGGACCAATGTCCTATATTTAATAAATTAGCCCGATTTTCATGTTTATTGGATATATATAATTTATTTTGATGTGTATTATATTTGCTTTTATTCTAATCACCTTTCGATATGCAAACATGTTTACATTAGCCACAATAATCACATGCTTGAAGGGAATTAATAAAAATTAGAATCGTCGAGATAAAAAATTGGTATTATTTGGTAGGTATGAATAAGAGGAATTCCTAAACCTAGAGTCTCTTTGGTTTACTTCCCAGATTAACCACTTGGGTGGCGATTTTAAGTTGATGTATCTAATACCCTAAACCAAAACACACCCCTTTCACCTACTCCACCACCAACCTAGATTCGACCTATAACCAAACCTCTGGATAAGCAAAAGGGAGTTACCTAGGTTAATTTTAAGGATGACTACATTAAGGACTCAGATGATAGGGTTAATGATTTAATTAAAAAGATGCCTTCTATTAAAACTCTTACTATTAATGAAAAAGACTTGCCATTCATAAGCTTTAAGATAAGGTAAAAGACATGTCACGGTTAGTCTCTGATGGAAAATGGATTGATTTAAATGATATCTCTTTTAAGTTTGATAAGCACTTGCCTTATAAGTTGATAAGCACTTGCCCTACAAGTTCAATATGATTGACATGAGCATTTAATGGGATATCAAACCCAAAGGTACATATAAAACATTATACAACCTCAATAAAGGTGCAGAGGTTGATAATGAAGCAAATCTTAGGCCTTTTCAGCATGTCATTAATTGGCAAAGCCCTTGATTGGTATCATAATTTGGAGCAAAAAATAAGAGAAGATTAGAGCATGCTAGCTAAAGCTTTCGTTGACTAATACTATTGCAATGTTAGTGTTGAGGTGTTGCTTAAACAAATGCATAATGAGACCTTCACAGAGTATCTAAGGAGATGAAGGTCCACTATGCTAGAGATGAGAGATAAGTCGAATGAGGTTGATCAGATTAAGATGTTCATTAGTAATACCATCCTATATCTAAAAAATGGGTTGAAGGCTAAGGGAATCAAAGATTATGAGTCCCTAAAGGATATTGTTGTAGATCTAGAAGAAAAGAATAAGGCTAGAAAAGGAAAGAAAGGATTTAGTCCTAATTAGAAGGAAAAAATGGGGGAATCCAAAACACTAAAACTATTGATGTGTCTACTGTAGTTGAAAGGCACTACTCCAATTTGGGATGGCCTTATCACAGTGTCTAAAAAAGTTACAAAAAGAGGGGAAATTATAACCATTACCTGCTCAGCATGCTCGTACACAAGTTTTGCCTAGATTTCGCTTAAAACTATATTGTGACTATTATCAACATACAGGTCATCTTACTAACAGTTACAGGGATTTAAAGAATGCCATTCAAGATTTTATTAATACTAAGTAGATTTCGAACCCTTATTTGAAAAAAAGAAAAAGAGGGAAGGATTGTACCATAAAGTTTCCCCACCAATTTTTATGCTTAAATTAAGTTTACTAGAATAGGTAGTGCTTCAAGATATTTGTGGTGCTTCCTGTAGTTGCGACAAGGATGAATGTCAAACTCTTTATACTATCATTTGAGATCTTGCTAACCCATTCACCAAAGAAGATTGAACCTTACCAGCTATCTAATCACAAAAAAGTGTCGAACTTACACTTTAACATTTTTTTTAATCTTTGAAGATATTTTGTACTTATGAACATGTCTTAGAACTTAAAACTTCTTCTTTATCCTTTCAATGAAATATTTTTATCTTTATCTCCCTTGTATGATATCTCACTATGCGATAACATACATATTGATAATTATTAAATATATGACATTAATTCAATTATGACTAGTTTGTTTAATTTTGGCATGTGTAAGCATCTTGGACCACATTTTATATAGCTCTTGATAAGTGAAAAGAGAGATAAAAAAGAAGGAAAAGATAAAAATAAAAAAAGAAGAGTCTATCCTGTACTCAGCTACTTACTTAAGGGAAACTTTTAGAAAAAAGGATAAAATAGGGCTAAAAGACTAAAAGGAGAGATTGGCAAACAAGCAATATCCATGGGGTTAAAATCACAACCCAATCACCATCTTGCCAAATCTTATCCCAAAAGATCTCAGAAGTCTGACGCCTTAAATTACATCCTCCTGAAACAAATATAGGTATCTTTTTATTCTCATTACCCATAATCCTTCATTCTCATTACCCATAACATTTTATTCTCTATCCTTACAACTTAAATATCACAAACCCTTCCTTTAAATAGTTAGGCAAAAGCTTGAAAGATACTAAATCCTTAAAACCTTTAATCAAAGCTTTGGGTCGATCTCCCAGTTAACTCTCATAACCAATAAAATATTTGGTTAGCTTTATAATTAACCCTATAAGCACATATGAAAGATTATAAAAATAGTTTTTCATCTTTAGAGCTAGGTTCTCGATGCAAGAGATTAGAATTGTCCTCAAAGGCAATTTAAAGTGGTGGTGCCAACTAGATCTTTAAAAACTCTTATAAGCACAACTATTGAACTTTATGTCAATCCCACTCATATAACAAAAATATCTCAAAAGTATCATCTTCATACTCTAAATACCAATAATTAAAAGGGCAATCAATAAACTTCTAACATGTGGCCCTTTCCTATATGAAAGTATTATTGCATAAAAGAAACCAGTTCTTTTAATAACCTTTTAAAAATATCACAAGTTCAAGAATCCCTTTGACTAAAATAAAAAAAAAAACCAAAATCCAACATCAAATATTTAACAACAAAGAAAAGCTAACACTACCTATGGAAGAGGAAAGTTTAAAGCAAAGTTTAATTTAGGAGCTACTCAAGCTTGCACCACACCAATACATCACTAATCACATCAAGGTTACTTCTTTTCTGAGGAAAATAAAATGTGAACAAGAAGTTCAGTAATCTCAGTAATCAACTCGGAAGACTCCTAAAAAAAAGAATCCTCAACAGGATGAAAACCCATTAAAATGACCTAGGTAAAAGTTAGAGGAATAAAGAGAAAATATTCAACCATGAAAACCTTAATGGCTAATCGATAACATGAGCTTAGTATGATAAGGTCCAAGATGTTTAAATGTTGAATTTAGTCGAACCAAGTTTAATTACATTGAATGCCTTTGCGATAATTATCTTCATGCACACATGTTGCTAAATGGTGAGCTACATCATACAAAATAAACAAGACACTTTTTTTTAAATAAAGCCTCCTTTGAAACCCTGATCCCATTACTTTCTTATCTATCATAGCATACCACCAAACATCATCAAACAAAGCCAACCTACAGTAAAGATAAAGCCTAAAAATAAAATATCATTCTTTCATCTGAATAACCAACCTTTAGAATAATGGTGATATGGTTAATTGTGAACAAAAACATGCTATGCTAGTAAAATTGTATCATTAAGAAATTAGATATCAAAGCATGAGATCTTTGTAATTACACAAGTGGCTTTATTTAAAAAGAGGAAAAGAAAAAGAAAAAAGCCTAGTAGTGTGAAAACCTCCTTTTGGGGGTGCATCAGGCAAAAGTCAAGCAGCCTGATAATGTGAAAACCTCACTGGGGGAAGCACATTAGGCAAAAGTTAAGGCATAACCCATAAGGGAGAAAACCTTCAGGCCCTTTAGGTAAAATCAGGGCAAAGGAAAAGATGAAAAAAGGTAATAATTTGACAGTCTATAAGGAAATAAAGGCATTATTAGTTAATGAAGAAATGTTTACCTTGATCCTCAATTGCCGTGAATCTTACACACCCTTTGAGACTAAAACCATTGTTGATATGCAAATAAAGTAGGCATAAGCCATAAAAATAACTAGACCTAGTTCTTAACACACCTTAGCGAACTTGAGCAGATAAGGGGGCGAAGCTTCCAACCTTTTTGGCTCTCGTTGTTCCCACCTTTCTCAAAGCTGCTATAGTCACTTTTCATATTGCTTTAAATTAATATTTGACTAGAGTGTTTTCACACTGCTGACAGCCAATCATAAGCATTTGTATCATGTATCACATACACGCACTAAATAAATGTTTATATTGATCAAACATGATTATATCTCTAATCTTTTAACCAAGGTAATAGGGTTTACACTTGAGTATGTGCATAACACCTTTAATATGTGCAAAAAACCACTCTTTTAAAAAAGGTACCAAACACTAAGCTTTCCCTACGATCCTAGGGGCAATTATCGAACTACGAGTACAAAAAATGCATCAGAAGCAAATTTTAGGACCTTGATTAACCCGAATGAGTGAGGAACTCCAATGATCCTAGGGGCAATTATTAGAATGTAAAGCACTACAGACACTACAAACATTAACAACTATTTATTCATCCTTTGCATGATATAAAACACTAACAATGAATCTTTTCTCTTGTAGGATATCACAAGAATTTTGCACTTCGACGAGAGTTGATGTAGGGGACAAGTTTACTAGCTTTTCACTATACAGTGTTTGACTTTTCCTTCAATTCTATGCTTAGTAGCTTTAACATCTACCTTAAAGCACAAATACTGATAGAAAGCACACTAAAAAAATAAATAGCCTAGAGCGTGGCCTCTAACATAGCTTAAAATATGGCTTTAATCATTAAAGCTAGTAAACATTACATCTACTTAGTAGGAGGAATGTTTGGTCCTAAAAAGGGTTAAAACTCACACCATAAGTTCAATACCACTACTTGGAGTGACTATAAGTTCAAGACACTACTTAGAGGGGCTATAGGCTTATATTCAATACTGTTACATAGAGGGGCCAAAAGCTTAAGTTCAATACCATTGCTTAGAGGGGCCACAAGCTTAATATTGTTGCCTAGAGAGGCCATAAACTTAAGTTCCATATCATTGCCTGAAGAGGCTATAAGCTTAAGACACTGCCTAGAGGGGCCATAAGCTCAAGTTCCATATCGCTGCCTAGAGGGGCCATAAGCTTAAACCTAATATTGCTACCTAAAGGGGTCATAAGCTCAAACCTAATATTGCTGCTTAAAGGGGTCATAAGTTCAAATTTGATAACCTTTGCTGGGAGGTTGCAATAGCTTAGACCCTTTGTTGAAAAGGTGCTATAGCCTTAGACCTTTTACCAAGAGGGTATAATAGTCTCAGATCCTTTATTGAGAGCATGCAATAGTCTTAAATCCTTTACTGAGAGGGTGCAATAGTCTAAAACCCCTTTTAGGAGGTTGCAATATCTCAAGCTCTGAATAGAACTATACCTAGCATGACAACTCATCTTAACACAACTACCAAGCAAGTGGAGCTCTCAAAACCAACTCCGAGGTGCAAGTAAGTGTCTTTTCCTTTCTTCTAAACTTTGATGCGCGTTGATGTATACAATTTTCAAACCCCATCAAAAGTGAGGACAACTATAGACATTAACACTTAATACGCTTCTAAGTTCAGAGGGTTTTTCAATAATGAAGCTCTTAGATGCTGGATGTTTCCCAAGAGATGTAAAAGGAGGCCTCCAAACCAAACAAAATACCCTAGGAATAGAACCCAAAAGCACCATAAAAAGGCATGAGGAGAAGGTGTAGTGGAATTAAAGGTCTGTATAGACTATAATGGTGTATATCTTTGAAGTCTGTATAGACTCTCGCGAGGATATAGGTCCATGTGGATCTTAATCAAGATCATGTAGACCTTTACTTTCAAGGCCTATGTAGACTTAGACTCTCATAGGTCGTCCAAGGATCACTTTCTAAATGGCTAGAGGAGTATATAATATTGGGACCCACGGATTATTTGGCAAAAGGAGTATAAAAAGCTATTTTTTTATAAAATGGGGTTTTTTTAAGAGATCTTTAAAGAAAAATCATTGACACTTAGCAATTGTTTTCTCTTTTCCTCTCTCTCTCCCTCACTAAAACACTCTATGAAAAAAAACCTCTATAACTAAATCTTGAAGAAATTGAAGAAACCTCCATTTTTGCTTAGTCTTAAAGTGGTTAAACCTCATAAAGCTTGACAAAATCCTCATTTGGGATAAATACTTGAGGAACCCTTATAAAGGGCTCTCTTCCATTTATCTCATGTTCATTTTATTTATTTATTTCTTTTTTTTTACTTTTTTATTACTTTTTTTTATATCTTTCTTTAAGCTTTCTTTCTTATTCTTTTTTATGTCTATGACCCTCAATGAAAATGGAACATTAAAAGACCCATTTTGATGGGTCTACTTCATTGAAGATGGGTGACCTCTACTCTTTTTCCTTGTTTGTTTCATTTCAATAACTATTTTCTATTCTCTGTCTGATGGGAAGTTCATGTGGACCTCTCTTTATGAGGAAACAAGTTCGTGCGGACCTATATCCCACATTCCTTTGGTCTATACAGACTTACATCAGACACTTGTGTAAATTCTTTTCTTTTATTCATATTTTCTTATATTAGATTTAGGATTCTGGCTTATTTTGATGGGTCCAATCTATTAGACAGGGGAGATCATTTTCATGTTCTTTTTATCCTTTTGTTCTTTTATTTATTCATGGTTCATTATTAATTCTACTTTGCTCTCATATATATACACCTTTCTTCTTGTATTGCATTTCTATTATTTGTGAAATATATTATAATTATTTTCTTTTACCTTTCTATTAGATGGATAAATCTGCATGGACCTTCCCCATTAGGGAGACTGTTTGTGCAAACCTATTCTCATACTTATATCCTATCTTTTGAGGTCTGTACGGACTTATATTTTATGGATAGAATTCTTTGTGTTTTATCACTGGCATGTTACTTGGTGATGTCAAATCCATGCGGACTTGGTTTGTGCATACCTTAAAGTCTGCATGGACTTATGTTTAGTTCCAGCATATTTATTTGCTTTTATATTTTATATCTAGTCTATAATTAATTATTTTTATTAATTTTTTAGATCTATTATAGTAGGATGTTCAATTGTAATTGTCTTAAATAATTTCATGTATAATTCCATCTATGTTGCAATAGATAGATCAAAAATAATTTTTGATTTGATTAAAAATTAAGCTCATAATAAAAATATTTTATAAAAAATAAGGGTTAAATTGCATGAAAATAAAGGGTTTAGGACTAAAGTTTCCAAATACCCAAAATAGTTTTAATTTGATAAAATAAGGAGTTTTTAAAACCTAAATCTTTAACTTGGATATATTTAAGGGCCAAAGTCCTCTCATCCAAAGTTTGTAAAATTGAACAAAAAAAAAAAGGTTTTCAATAAAAAGGATTTTATTTAATAAAAGTACTAATTGATAAAATTTATTTAGAACTAATGTTCCAATAACCAAAATAGTTTTATTTGAGTAAGAGTAAAATGTTTTTACTAATAAAATGGTTTGGTTCCAAAGTTCTATAATCCCCTAAGGAAATAATTTTAATAAATAAAAATGAACATTTTTAATAATTCACTTTTAGGAACCAATTTTCTTTTTATCTAATGAAATGATTTTAGACCAACATGCTCTATTTAATAAATTGGCCCGATTTCATGTATGTTGGATATATATA
>CANXYI012009869.1:0-10217 GCA_948208565.1 Hura crepitans
GATAGGTTTGCACTACATGAATGATATAATTTGTTTAAATATCATGAATTCGTTTGTGCAAGTAGATAGCTTTATTTACTTTAGAGAATTATCTGCCGCCTCTACTTAAGTATTTCAATTACTTATTTTTGTGTTAGTTGCTCGGTATTTTGATGTATTTAAACTCCTTGCATGTATTAATGTAAGTGAAGTTGAAGGAGACGGCAAGTGCAGCAAGCCCACGCGTTCAAGTGAGTGTGCAGCAGCCTAACATTCAAGTGAGCGTGCAGAATATGAACTGCACTAAATGATGAATTTTAAGCAAGTTGCCATTTGAGTTATTCTTAATGAGATTGTAACTAGTCTTTATTAGTTTGTAATTTAGTCTTATACTATGCATTTTTTTATTTGGATATTTGTAATGTGGATATTTATATGCTTTTTTGTAATTATTTATCTTATATATATAAGAATGATTAATCTATACGTGTGATTATACATTTATTTAAACAAATGCGGAAAAAAAGAGATCAGGTGTTTGGCTTTGAATTATAATTTTTTAAAAAAAAAATTTATAGTAGCGAAGGGAAAATCGATTATTAATTGGAGTATATAATGATTGAATTTCACTTTATTAAAAGTTGAAATACCATTAACTAAGGGAAAATTCAGTTGTTAAAAGGACTATTTAATAGTCGAATAGAATTTTTAATGATTGGATCTAAATATAGTTGTCTATACTTTTAACGGTTGGACTTTTAGTGAAGGGCAATAATCGGATTTTTTCAATTGTTATTAACTTTTAATAATCGGATTCTAACTTTTAACGACCGAAAATCCCTTGTTAAAGAACATTTTTCTTGTAGTGATTATATTGTCAATATATTCATAGACTATAGACATATGTGCTAACCATTTTCTAACTAGTACATTGCATTTAATTTTTGTTAATAGCATTTAATATAGAAACAAGTATAAATTTTGGTTTAAACTAAATGTAAATTAAAACCTATTTTGAATATAAACATCATAAAAAAGTATCGCTTTATTGATTTCAAGAGCATATTTTTAATTTGAAAGCAAATATGAAATCAAGGTATATTTTAGACATAGTAATATGTGATTTTAGCAATATAAAAACATAAGTGAAATATTATTGATATTTAGGTACTGACCGTCATCTAGAGTGATGAAATGTAGCTTTTCTCAAGTTAATCTTCTTACTTTTTGGTCAACTTTGTGAATGTTGACATTGCTATGTTTCTATTTACATAAGTCCATTCTTATGACAAACCACGCAAGTATTCTATCATACTTGCAATCGATAGATCTCTAGTTGCTTTGTTAGCTGAATTAATTGACTTTGCTATGTTTGATGTCATTGTTGAAAATCTGTTAGCCATACAATGCACTTTTGACCATTTCTTATATCTAGTGTCTGAAAGATATTGTCTAATTTTTATGTCAACCTTTTCAAGTTCAGCCATATTATATTAGAAATCTTGTAATGTGTATGATTGAGTTGCTGCAAACAATAATTCCTTAATGTTGTGTGGATTCTTTTTGAATTTAGCCTTTAAGTTGTTGAATAGATGGTACACACGTAAATAGTGGTTAGCATCTGGATATACAATTCTTATTGCTTTGTCAATGCTTTCATGCCTATCAGACACCATACATATTCTTGGTCTTATGCCATATATATCTCTGAATTTTTAAAAAAACCATTCCCAAGATACATTGGTTTCATAATCAACCACACAAAAAGCAAAGGGGAAAATCTTACTAGCTGTATCCTGAGTTGATGCTGTAATTAGCATCTCTCCATAGGCTGCTTTCAAAAAAGTTCCATCTACAACCACAATTGGTGCACAATACTTCCAGCCCTTTATGAATGCATCTAAAGCTATAAAAAGATATAGAAAACATTCATCTTCTTGTGTCTTAGCTCAATTATGGAACTAGGATGTATTATTCTCAACATATACAATTAACTTGGCAACAATGCATATGAGTTTGATGGTTTGCCTATGATGGTATCTCAAGCTCTTTTCTTTGATCTCTAAGCTTTCAAATAACTTATATTAAATCTAAAATCATATTTCATGTCTCGCATTATATCTGTTGGTGTATATATTGTTTTGACATTCAAATATTTTGTCTTCATAAGACTTGAAATAATGTTGTATGTTGATTACCTCTATTGTTAAATCTTACATTCAAGTTGCAGCTACAAGTGTTGTTGAAGTTTTTGATTTTGAACATGCTTGTATTTCCTTTCCTTGATGCTTTTAATTGTCATTTACATTATCATCGAAGCAATGAAGATGATATGTTTTCGCACATGACTTTTAGAAATTATTATTAATCACATACAAACTCAATGCAGTCTTCAAAGTATCTTTATCTTTGTAAATTTATTCTACTTCTGTTCCATTTTGCCTTGATTTGTTATGACCGATAATCTATAATGCTAAAAAATTTCAAATTTATGAATAGTATTTTTCGGGATGTGAATAGTACTTTTTGAGATTCGAGTTACATTAATTTGACTAGATGGAAGTATCATATTTATAAAATGATTATGGAAAAAATTTGAAAAAGGAAATAAAATCATTAAGTGGGTTAAAATCAAAAGTGAAGTTTTTATGGTAGTCTAAAATGAACAATAGTAGTCTGAGGCTGAATAAAAAATCGGTATTTTGCTCAAATCTACCTAAAAGTGTTACACCTTGGCACTTAAATATTCCAAGGACTATAGAATTGGAATTTGAATTTTTAAGATCAAGAAAATTTTATAAAAATCAAATAAGGAAAGAAAGGGGAGAAAGATAAAGGTATAATTGGAAACACTATAGAGTAGAAGGATTTAAGGGCATTTTTGTTAAAGATATTTTCTTTAACTTATGTTGACAGCCACAAATTAACAAAGAATAAAAGAAAAATGAATAAAAAGAAGAAAAAGAGAAGAGAGGGCAGTTAAGAAAGAAGAAGGAAAAAGAAAGAAAGAAAGAAGAAAGAGACGAAAGGGAAAAAGAAAGAAGGAGAAACAAGAGAGAGAGAGAGAGAATAAAGGAGAACTAGAAAGAAGAAGAGAATTGGGGCAAAAGAATAGCAAAGAGAAAGGGAGCAAGACAAGTTTATGCAATTTTAAGTTTTTTTTTTGTTGGTTAGCACTTAATTAGGGTTTTCTTCTTTAATATTTGTTAGATTAAGCAACTAACTAGTTAGAGGATGAGTTTAGGTTTGCTGCAAACTCATTAGGAATCAGAATATTTGAGTAAACATGAATGTCTATGTTTTGCCATTAATGAATTCACGGGTATTCTTAGGATAGTGCAAAATTTTAGTGAGCATTAATTAGTATTTTGGTTATAACTCTTTATATAGAAGCCAGATTGAGGAAAAACTAGTGGCAAATGAAAATAACTCATAGGGCTATAATTTTTTTTAAGAAATTTGCCTCTAATTCAGTTTAGTTTTTGCCAAAAAATTCTATCAAGTGAGAGTACCTGCACTATCTGCAGATTTCTAAAACTGTTGAAATAGCCTATATTCATTAGACCATAACTCATAATGTAAGTATCCAAATTAGATGATTTTAAAACAAAATTAAAGTAGAGACATAGGGTTAAAATTACTTTGCTCTTAAGGCACCTAAGATTAAGTCACAAACTAAAATTGCAAAACTCGTGGAACCAGATTCCATTAAATCTAGGTCTCCTAAATAGTAGGCAAATAATTACCTATATCTCACTCTATAGAAGTTAAATTGAGCTAATTTTTGGTCCTACAGAAAGTTAAGATCTGTAGATAAAATTTTTATGTAAGCCCTTCAAGCAAATTTTGGCAATAGGGGGATTCAAATAATTATTGAAAATGGGTCATAAAGTTTATCTTGTGTGAGATATTGGAAAAATTAAGGAAACCAAATGGGTTGTTGGGAAATTGAGTAAATGAGGATAGTAAATGTATAATTGCCTTGTAATTAATTAGTAGAATGATTAAGCATCAATGAATGATTAATTGACAAAAAGTAAATTAAGGTGATGAGTGTGCTTATGGTATATAAGTTGAATTTTGATAAAAGGGAAATTGAAAGGATTAAATGATCATTATGATGAGAAGCATGTGTAAAGGCATCAATGAGGTTAGAAAGTTATAGTATGTAGGTGTATTCTATGGAAAATTTTAGTTCAAGTAAAAATTCTCTTATGTATTGTCATGGAAATTTGATAATGCTTGTAATTAGTGTAAAGGATGCATGAAAACATTAATTAAAGTAAATGGTTAATTGACGTAATAAACTCACATAATCTTATGTAGCATAATGATCTTACAACATTGTAATTAGTAGTAAAAAACATGAGGAAGAGCTTGAAAAAAGAAAGAAATTCAAATTATAAATGATATAAATTATAAGCCGAACATGCCATATGAAGGACATAGGTACATACATGTGCTTTATAAACCTAAGTGCCATAAAAAGAATATGTAAGTGTTAGATTTGTGATAAATTATATAATATGGACTATAATTACTAAAGTGATGTTGAATGGTAAAATGAGCCAAATGTGAATATGAGTACTTGAGAATCATGAACATGTCAATGTAACTGCCATAAGTAAACAATATAAGCTTTTGTATGAGTATGTGTATCTAAGAATTTTAAGTTAAGTGTGGGATTAATTGTGCTTGTGTTAATGATGTGAATGTGTTATAAATGCATGATATGGCTTGTAAATGGAAATATAACTTGAATGAGAACAAATGAAGGATAAAATGATGCATACAGATTAAGTAAGGTGTGTGTTCATGTAGTGGCTGAATGGTATGGATACATGAATCTTAATTTAGAAGGGTAATTGCTTTGATGTAATTTAATGAATTTGCATGGAAGTGGTAAGTTCATAAATGCTTAAGTAATGAAATTAGTATAAGTTATAATTAAGTAATTATATGTCTAATTTAGGTTCTTGAAAGTAATATGGTAAGTAAAAGAGTTCGGTGCATGTATCAACCTTGAAACCAAATTTACTATGTGTTATAGGCTTATGGAAATGTGAGTTGTTAATTTGAAATGCTATAAGTAATATTTGTGCATTATGTATGTTTAAGGAACTTAAGGATGCTATGAGTTGGATAGTATGTAAGTATAGGAATATGAATCATTAAGAGGCATAAAAAGTACTATGATACATGTTAAATATGAGTTAAGATGCATTATGTAATATAACCTTGTAATGTCAAGTTTGGTGTATGCGTTGGTAAGTATGAGTTATCACTTGAAATTAAGTAACTTGAACATATCTAAGGATGGTAATGATTATATTTTCCTTATGGTGCTATGTTGGTTGAATAGCCTCTATAATGAGAATGATGATTATTACCAAGATGAATGATTATTGAGAACAAAGCATTCCTTGATTTTGATGTTATGTAATCATGTTAAGTACATATACACTTTGTGCAAATTGAACAATAAATTAACTTGAATATAACTAAAGATAAGCTAATGTCCATATGAATGCAGACAACTTAGCTTGGATAGGTTAACTGGCCAACGAGGGAGATTAACAGCTACTAGGGTACTTCAATGTAACATCCCAAAAATCCCGACTCTTATGAATAGTACTTCTCAGGATAAATAGTATTTTTCAAAACTCAAGTCACACTAGTAGAACCAATGGAAAGAATTAAATATAAAAAATTTTGGGCAAAGTTTGAAGCCAATCCAAAGTCATTTGGATGGTTAAAAATACAAAAGAAGATTTTACAACAGTATCATGTGAATAGTGCCATAGGCAAAGCTGAACCATAAAATAATTCAACTTTTGCTCAAAAAATTTTGGAATTAGTAAAACTTGATACTTAAATATTCCAAATAGTCCATGGGCATTAGAATTGGAATTTTTAAATATCAAAAAGTATTATTACTAAATTGGCAATGATAAAAAGTCATGTTTTTATCGATTTTTCAAGCTTCTTAATTGCGGGTTTTTACAAGGGTCAAGGTTAATATTTTAAAGGCTTATTGGATTTTTAAAAAGTGATTAATGAGGTTAAATTAAATAAAAAAGAATTAAAAAGGGGTAATTAAAAAGGGATTTTTGGTGGCCATAGGATCTTTGATCTTTTAATCATGACCATTCATTTTTAAGCTATAAAGTGGGTCAAATAATTGGTCAAAGACATTATTCCCATCAGCTCACTCTTCCCTTTTTCTTCCTCTTTGTGCCGTAACCACTAAGGAGAGGGAATCCTCTATTTTCATCCTTCCTTCCTTCAATCTAACTCAAATAAATCACTTCCAAGCCTTATTTCATCATGGACTAAGTGAATTTATGGTGGATTAAGCTTGATTTTATGGTTTAATCAAGAGATTTTCAAGAAAATAGGTATGGATGAATAGTAACCATTTTTCATTTTGGATCTTTTCATTTTTCATTTTGGATCTTTTCCTTCAGTTTTGGTATTTTTCCTGGACTTTACTGGTGCCTAAGAACACGTTTATGTAGTCATTTTATTTTTCGAAGCTATATTTGATTTATTACAGATTTTCTAAACAAGCCTATAATTATATATGTAGAGTAGGATAACCCGAGGAGATTAAAGGGAAAGAAGAAGGCCTAGTGGCTTCATAATAGTGTATTTCATATTTTGTATGTGAATCCAAACTAATATGTGCATATAAGTGTGTTTAATTGGCATTTATAGTGTTTTGGCATTATGTAATTAATGATATTGCTAGGATAATTAATATATTGATGTGTATGATGTATGTATGGTGTGTGTATGATAAAAAGTGTATGGATTTGAGTGATTTGTGAATGAAAGAATTGGTTTATGGGAAATTGCATGAAGGCCGAAATCTTTAAGAGGCTTATTATGGGGCTTTAGTGCTTGAATTGTGTATAAATACATGCTAATGTGTTATAAAGTTAGTTAGTATATTGGTTGAATATGATGATTGTTAGTAAAATGCAGTATGTGTTTAATATGAGTATGTAACATGTGAAAGTGCTAAGATGTTGATGTGAGGAGGCCGAAACATGCATGTCATAAATATGTTCATATGTGGTTCCTAAGAGTTATGAAATGATAGATTTTCATAACTATTTATGAGGTACATAATACATAAGTGTGGCATGATGTTTTGAACTCTTTTGATTCTTTTTAAAGTGTTAGTTGAATGCTTCGTTTTGTTTATCCTAAATTTTGAGATTTATGTGGGATGAATAAGTATTATGTTATGTTTAGGGGCATAATATTGCAGGGTTAGCTTCTAGCCTATATCATGTCTATGAAGTTGGCTATTAGACATATACTTATGTTTATTGTTGTTCTTTATGCTTATACAAGTATAAGAATACATAGGTGGATGCTTACATGTTAGCTTAGCCAAATGGCCTTGTGAATTTTTTTTTCAATGCCATAAGCATGTCATGAACTCTTTTTAGCATGTCATGCACTATATGAGATAACATACACTATGTATGTAAAAGTTTGGTTAGTTGTTTATATGAGATATTATGAAGCATATAATGCATATTGTGGTTATATATGTAGCTTGGCCGAATGGCCATTATGAGGCAATTAAAGTGTTTGAACATTATAGGACATCTTGAGTATTAAGTATGCCATTCCTATGCTTGGAACATAACATACCTTATGCATGTATGATTTTGACTATATGAGTTAACATATAAAATGTATGTATGACATTGGCTATATGATTGGTTATAGTTCATGTAAATCCCACATATGGTTTGCTCATAAAATAATCAAAAGATAAGATATGCCTATACTTTTAGACAACCTAGGTTAGATAGGTTGATTTATCAACTAGGGATTACTAGTTGCTTTCGAGCAATCATTTGGCCTTCGGGTAACCATTTGAGTCTGAGGACTATCATTTGAGCCTTCGGGCTACTATTTGGGCTTTCGAGCAATTATTTGGATCTTTGAGCTATTATTTGAGCCTACAGGCTATCATTTGGGCCTTTAGGCTAATATTTGGCCTTCGGGCACTATACTGACCCGTTATCCAGTTTGGTTGTTATCTTACAAGTATAGGCACGTAAATCTAATTTGGAATTAAAAAGGCTAGCATATGTATTATGTCTTAGAACATTCATTGGATTTATTGCTATATATATAGCTATGATATGCTAAATTTGGGTTTCTAAGCTTATGTGATTAAAGATTATTGGTTTATACGACAATAAATAATGTGCTTATATAGTATGTTTAACCTCTTATAAATGATATATGTTAATTACATGATCATGTGATATTATACACATATATTATATTGGATTCACCACTAAGCTATTGCTTAGTACATCATGTTTATGTTTGCGATACGTAGGTCAAAGAAACATATATTAAAGTCAAAGCCTCATTTATCGAAAGATTGAGTAAGAGTGACTTTTGGTATTTTGCTTATTCTTTTGTGTAATAATGTGATGTACATATTTTAGATATCAACATTCTTGTGTAATTGATGAAGGGTTGGGCCTAATCTATATTATTAATGTTTTTATAACTCCTTTAAAGAATAAATATGAGAACTCTATTTAAAGTTTAAGTTCTATTACATGACTTATATGATATGTATTCCTATTGTATGCTTGAAGAGTGTTGCATTGAGATTGATGTTGGAGGGTCAGATAGACCAGATGATGATGAGATTGAATTGTGATTATATTGAAGTGTTATTTTCTACAGGTTACTATTTGGAAAAGTGTCTCAGTACAGTCATTATGCTGTCGAAATTTTGGCAAGATAACCCCTATAGTATACCTTTAAAATGGTTTTTGTTTATTCACATTTTTACCAACTTATTTACGTAAAGATTGTTTTATCAAGAAAATAAAGTTTTAAATTTTTATAGGTTTTATATAAGAGTAAATTGGATATCAGTAATTGTGTCACTCGTTATTCGAGTCTGACAATCGAATCGAGTAACATGTGTTATATTTAGTGGTATTAGAGCTCCAGTTTAGGTGTTCCTCAATATATATGGGTTATATAAGAGTGCCTTAAGATTTAGAAAGTATACATCACATTATTATGCATATGAAGCTTATAAATTGTTTTTCTTTTTCCTATAAATTTGACCATGAGTTAAAATACACCGTAAGACGATAAAGACGTTGATAGTTATGCTCTAATTTTTAAGGGGCACGCTGCTGCTAAGGCTGAAGTAGGTTTTAGAAGTGTGGCTAGGCAAGCAGCCTATAGGCATCAAGATCAGCCTCTATGGTTAGAAGCAATGCTAGAGTCAATCAGACAAGTGATTGTTGTTGTTGCTGCTGCTGTTGTTACTGCACAACCTGCTCCACAACCTCCACTAGTATAGCAAAAGCCCCATCTTATCCAAAGGATGTGTCTAAAGAGATTATTAAAGAACGGGGTTGAGTTCTTTAAGAGATAGGATCAGGAAAGATCTAGTAAAACTAAGTATTGGATGGACAATATACTACGAATTATGCAATAGTTGAGATGCCCACAAGAGGAGTATATAACTTGTGTGACATCTATATTGTTTGAAGAAGCTCTTGAGTGGTGGGTGACCATTACAGAGCACATGGCACCAGAAGACCTAACTTAGGAGTTCTTTCTTCGTGAGTTCAAGAAAAAGTATATCACGGAGCACTATCTGGATCAGAAGAGGAGAGAGTTTATGGATTTAAAGTAGAGGCACAAAACGGTCTCAGAGTATGAGAGAGAGTTTGCTCGATTCAGTAGGTATGCTAAGGTAGTTATTGCTAATGAAGAAGAGCACTGCAAGAGGTTTGAGATAGGGTTAAACTATGACATTATGCTCCAGATTTTCCCTATGAAAATAAAAAATTTTTCTGCTTTAGTTGCAGTATGCTAATCAGTTGAGTTAGTTCACAAATTGAAAGAAAAGAGGGAAGGTTATCAGAAGAAGAGGCCTTTTAAATAGGGCTAGAGAAGCTCAGTGTCCATAGCTAATAAGAAATAGAAGAGTGATCAGCCCAAACATCAGTAAAGTCAAAAATAAGATCAGACTCAGAAGTCAGGATAGGTATCTAGAGCACTGCCCCGATAGCGGACATAGACTTTAGGAACCCTGAAATCCATAGATGGTAGTGGTCTTGTGCCACAGTGTGAGTTATGCAACAGAAGATATAAAGGCACATGCTAGAGGGCTACACCAAGTTTGTGTTGGGGATGTGGCTCCAAGGATCACATGCTTAGAGATTGTC
>CANXYI012010295.1:0-10918 GCA_948208565.1 Hura crepitans
AATTAATCTATGGTTAATCCTTTTGTGTATATATGCCTTATGTGTATAGTTTGTTAGCCTGAGGCTCTATGTGATTTCTTAATTGTGGCCGAAGGCCTGTAGTTGTTGTTTGTTAAATAATGATGGTAGAATGCTATCTAGGGGACCAGAAGGGTCTAGGAGATGTGATTACATGTTATAAAAGTGTTTTACAAGTTGAAGAATTTTGGGATAGTCACCTAGATAGCTGTTGTGCTATGAGATTTTTAGGAAATACCTAAATGTGTTGAAATCACTATGCAATGGTATGAACATAATATTTTGAACACAAATAGAACATAGAAATAGGCAAGACTAAATTTGGAGTCAGATAGAATTGATTAGTGTAGTGGAAGTAAAAGTTAAACAAATGATAGTGGGAAAAGTCAGGATAGGTGACTTAGTAGAAAGTGCACTTCTTATTGTGTTCTTCAGAAATCCAGTAAGGGATGTTAAATTTTGTGGTATCAGAACATAGGTTAATGTTCCTAGCTAAGTACATGAGTGCAAATGTCTAAGTTTCAAAATTCTTTTGAACTATTACGCTGTCTGAGGCCGATAAGTTAGCTAATCAGGAACTTGAAGGAGGGGCCAAAAAAGTAACTAGTTTTGCACCATCTACGATACAGGGGGTAGGCAATGCATCTATGCTTAAACCTATTGATACTGCACAATAGCCTTAGCCATAAGTGCCTAGTCAACAACAAGTAGAAGCATCACTTGCCTTTGTTACATCAGATAGTAAATTTGGTTAGACATACCTCTACTACTGCAACTACTCCACCTCTACCTCTTCTAACTCCAGTACCACCTACACCACTAGTTCCTCCACAAAAGACTCCTTTAAAGAGGTTGAGAATGATGGGAGTTATTGACTTGCTAGAGAGGAAGGAGGATAATGCTACTAGGGCTGAACACTGGCTAGATAGGACATTCAGAGTTTTAGAGCAGCTGAACTATATAAAAATAGAGAATCTACATTGTGCCATTTATCTTTTGCAAGAAGAAGCCCATAACTAGTGGAACACTATTAAGAGAAGAAAAACATCGGTAGAGTTAACTTAGGAATTTTTCCTTATAGAGATTAAAAAAAGATGAATACCTAACTCCTATAAGGATAAAAAGAGATAAGAATTTATGGATTTGAAGTAAGGAAGGAGAACAGTGTCAGAATATGAGAAGGATTTTACTAGACTCATGAATTATGCTGAGGAATTTATTCCTAATAATGAGGAGAAATGCAAGAGATTCTTGATAGGACTGAATGTAGAGTTGAGGATGTAGATAGGCAATCCCAAAGAGAGATATTTTGTAGTACTAGTGTCAGCTACATATGACATTGAAGAAATGGTACAAGAAAAATGGGACCTATTCCATAAAAAGAGGCAGTTCACTATGGGACAGTCTAGTAAACTATCAAGAGATGGTAAAAAGTGGAGAGAGTGTCAGTCATAGGCATAATCTGAGCCTAGGTCCCTATATCAGATATGGTATCAGGGGCAGAGACAAGCATAAACCTTGAGGTTGGGACAAGCCTTTACTTATAGACTTCGATTGCCTCCTCGAGCTAATAGTACTCTTAGTATAGGGGGTAATAAGAATGAACCTCCCACTTATACCACTTATCAAAGGAAATACTGAGGGCAGTGTAGACTAACCAAAAAAGGAGAGTGTTACCATTGTGGTCCCAAAGATCATGTTAAAAGAGAGTGTCCTCAAAAATGATCATAGGTGGTTAAACACAGGCATTTAGTGTGGCACCTTAGAATATGGGATAGAGGTAGAACAGAAGGGAGCAGCCTAGTACTAGCTAGTGCACTACAATTGAGGTTCGTGCTCTAGCTCAATAGCATGCTATTAGAGCCAGAAAAAAAGGTTGTAGTACTAGACATCATAATTGGTACTTTTTATTTATTTGATGTTCCAATTTTTTATTTGATAGACCCTAGTTCTATACATTCATATATATGTACTACACAAGCATAGAATAGGTTGTTAGAGCCTAAATATGTTGATGTAGACATTAAAGTTAGCAATCTTATAGTGCAATGTGTGGTTGTGAGCAAGCTGTATAGGCAATTCCCTCTAGTGATTTAGGGGTATAGATTTTCTACTAATTTGATTGATTTGCCTTTTAATGAGTTTGATGTAATCCTAGGGATGGATTGGCTGATTGAGCATCAAGCCATGATTGATTGTAGACATAAGAAATTTACCCTCTAGACTATAGAGGGGTAAACAATCACAGTAGATGGTGAGAGAAGTTTTTTGAATAATCTTATCTCTGCTGTTATGGCACAAAAACTTCCTTAGAAGGGTTATAAGGCATATTTGGCCTATGTTATTGACTTGAATACTTTTAATTCTAATCTAACACATATTTCAATTATTTTTAAGTTTTTTAATGTATTTCCTAATAAGCTACCAAGCTTGCCCCCTCAGAGGGAACTGGATATTGAGATTGAGGTATATCTTAGTACGGCTCTACTATCTATTGCTCCTTATAGAATAGCACCTATTGAGTTAAAAGAATTAAAGGTACAATTACAAGAGCTATTATATAAGGGTTTTATTAGACCTAGTGTATCTCCTTGGGGAGCACCTATACTATTTGAAAAAAAGAAAGATGGATTGCTTAGATTATACAATAATTATAGGCAGTTGAATAGAATGACTATGAAGAATAAGTATCCATTACCCAGGATAGATGATCTCTTTGATTAGCTAAGAGGGGCAAGTGTATTTTCCACTATCGATATGAGATTGGGATACTGTCAGTTGAGGATTAAAGAGGTTGATATTCTTAAGATTGCTTTTAAAACCCAGTTTTGGCATTATGAGTTCCTAGTGATGTAATTTAGGCTCACCAATGCCCTAACTCCTTCTATAGATCTCATGAATAGAGTTTTTCAACCTTATCTAGATTAGTTCATGGTGGTGTTCATAAATGATATCTTAGTGTACTCTAGAAGCTAGGAGGAGCATGAACAACACCTCATGGTTGTGTTACAGACCTTGAGAGAGAGGCAGTTGTATGCCAAGCTCAATAAGTGTGAGTTTTGGCTATGTGAAGTTGCTTTTTAGGGCCATATAGTTTCATCATAGGGAATCAGGATTGATCCCAGTGAAGTGAAAGCAGTGCTAGAGTGGGAACCACCTAGGAATGTAACTGAGGTGAGAAGTTTTCTAGCTTTAGATAGGTACTATAGGAGATTTCTAAAAGGATTCTCCATCATTGCCACTCCTTTAACCAGACTGATTAGAAATAATGTGACATTTAAGTAGGATGATAAGTGTCTAGCAAGTTTTGAACAACTGAAGAACATAATCATAGAAGCTCATATCCTAATTCAACCTGAATAGGGTAAGGACTTTATAGTGTACAGTGATGCATCACTGAATGGCTTGGGATGTGTATTAATATGGGAGGGAAAGTTAGTATCTTATGCTTTAAGACAATTAAAAACACATGAAAGGAATTATCCTACTAATGACTTAGAGCTAGTAGCTATTATGTTTGCTTTGAAAATATAGAGGCACTACTCATGAAATGAAATACTTCAATGTTTTGAAATCGCTCAATAATAGTATGAACATAATATTTTAAACTTGAATGGAATTTAGAAACAACTAGGACTAAGTTTAGAGTCAAAATTAATTAGTCCAGTAGAAGTAAAAGTTAAATGAATGATAATAGGAGAAGTCAAGATAGGCGACTTACCAGGAACTACACTGCTTATTAGGTTCTTCAGGAATCTAATAGGGGGTGTTATAGAAGCGGGGTATAAATAAGATGGAAACATCTAAAATTTTTGTACATAATCATTAGCTTCATCTTTCACCTACAGCATTATTGGTTAAATTTCTTTTCCCTCTTCTTAACCTTAATATTTTCTCTCTCCTCAACCTAATTTGCACCTATACCCTAAAATCGAAGGTGTAAAATTCATCTAACACCTTTATAAAGCCTAAAAATGATAAAAAAAATAAGTGAAACAAGGAAGATTTGTTAAGATTTAAGTATGGGGAAGTTTTAAGTTTCAAGTAGCATATAGTGGTAAGCTAATTATTTTTTAGGTTTAATAATTTTATAGTTTATTTTCAGAGCCAAAATAAGTGACAAGTGTTAATTTGATGTTTTAAAGCAAGTATTATTTTTTTTTACAAAAATTACATTATGCTTATAGTGAATTTTGGACGTGAGCATGGGATGAGCAAATCAATGGCATGGAAGACTAATTTGGATGCAAATGAACTCATAAGTAAGTGTATTCGATGAAATATATGCATATGTATATGGTTGATTAAATTTAAAATGTATGTTTGTGTATGGAATTTGTGTGATAACAAGTTTATGCTATGTTTAAATGCATGACTAAAGCATAATTAAGTTATATAAATGTATCTAAGATGACATAATTAGTTGGTTTGATAATATGGAAGAAGTGAGAAAGTTGATAATAAATGACTATACAGAATATAGTTTATGTTAGTATTGAAAATGTTGGATATATATAAGTTTATATGAAAGTATGGTAAATTAGTGGAATATAATGAAAAATAATATGATTATAATGATGTTAGATTGAATATGGAGGTAATCAAATAAATTTTTTGTGTGTATATGAATTTTTGGTATAATGAAACTGTACATATGTAAGTTTATGTAAGGTGTTAGTCACTATATATGTGGGTGTGTGTGTGTGTGTGTGTGTGTGTGTGTGGGTGTGTGTGTGGGTAAATGAAGTAAGTAGTGTTAAAATATATTAAAATAATGTTTAAAAATAGTAATAAGTATATTGTGAATATGACAATTAAATGCCTAATTTGGTGCTTAAGGTATGCGTGAATTAGGTCTAATAATATGCTTATTCAAATAAATTGTAAAAAAATTAATATAGATTAATAATGGATGAATCAATGAATTTTAGTATTTATAAATCATATTGTTTACAAATATTTGTTTAAGGATTTTTTATGAATGTGATATTGATATATGTAAAATTATTGTATAACAATTTGTAGTTAATTTGGATTAATATGTATGGTTAAATGAGTAATGAAAAATAAAGGAAGAAAATAATATGTTCACATAAGAATTAATCTTATATTTATATATTAAGTTATAATTAAATAAATGATTCAAGTGTGCATAAGTGTAAATAAATGTGTTTTATGGGAATTATGTAAAGACATGTGGTATTAATAATTAACAAATATGCTAAAAGATATGTGGAATAATGATTAAGAAAGAAAATAATAATACTAGTATTAAAATAAAATAAATAAAACAATTATTTAAGTTAAGTAATGAAATAGAATAAATATTAATGTGTGACTTTATAATTATAGAAATGGAAAATATTAATATGTGATTTTATTAACATCGGAATTAATTAAATACATGAATATTTGAGTCATTATTTTTATATATGGATTAAATAAATAGACATTTAAATTCATATATATATATATATATATATATATATATATATAAAGTAAATTATTAGAGAAAAATAATATTATATTAAAGTATGACTGGCAATTGTTTAAAATGATATTTATTGCATAATGTAATTTATTTGTTTATGTAAAAGTGAAATTTGAATAATGAGTATAAGTATAAGTAAAGAAAAGTATGTATGATAATTAAAAGATTATGATAATAATGGAAGATAATTAATGGAAATTGATGGATAATCATAATAATAATTGAGAATAATGTACAAATTTATATTAGGGAATTTCATAGACATTGAGTGGTTAGAAATTTATGGAAAAATGTTAAGAACTATTTAAGAGGTTGATAAAAAGGAAACTAATAAGAGAAATAGTAAAAAAAAAAATGATGACTATTTAGATGTAGGAAATATTAGATGAATAAGAACAAAACCATGATGTTAAATAAATATCTACTAATTTTTAGAATGTAAGGTAAATTAACGTAAGAAATGATTAAGTTATATTATGTCAGTTCGTGAATGTAAAGAATATGTAAAGATAAGATGATGTTTATAAGAATTGATTAAGATGTTAATAAGTATCAGAAAAGAATATCGTTAATAATAGTATGTTGACTGAATTTTAAATATTGATCATTAAGAGAATTATGAACTAGATTTATATTGTTAATTAGAGAAGGGGAAAAATTATTTATATTGTGTAGTCACATGTTTGCATTGAGTATACATCAAACCTAATATCTTATAATTATTTATAAGTTGTATCATAAAAATGTTATAAATTGTAAATGTTATTATATTCATGATGCATGCTTATGTGTTTCATGCTATACATATATTTCATTGAATAACCACTGAACATTATTGCTCAGTGTATTGACTTTGCTAGCGTATAGGTAATAGATAGGAGTTTAAGTAGTAACCTCAAGCAAAGCAGTGTAAGTTAATGATTTTATTTTCTATTTCATGTGAACTAGTGAGTAATGATATTAAATTGGCACTCATGTATATATAAAGATATTGGGCCCTAGGTTATATGATTATATATAGGTGTTGGTAGTTAATAGTAGTAAGATAGTTAAGTTAGTGAGATGTCTTTCATTTAGATCTAACAATCAGATTAAGTAAGAGATATTGCTTGTGACATCCTATCTCTAAATCGGCTATCGGTTGTGTGTTAGGGTGCTACACTCTCAAATTTCACATCCTATCTATCATTGATCTCTTTGATATGATGGTAGCATCAAATGACATGTTTGGATCTCTTATGAGACTATGATTCTTGAGCTTGCTCAATATCCCTATTGTTATCACAATACAGAGGTATTGGACCAATAATGTTTGGAACCACTCTAAGTTCATAAATGAACTTCATGATCTAAATGGCTTTATTGGCTATATCAGAAGCTATTATGTACTCGATTTCAGTGGCATAATCTACCATCATATCCTATTTATAACTTTGCAAAACTACTACCCCTTTACACATAATGTATGCATATTCAAATTGAGATTTATAGTCATCCTTATCGAATTAGAAGCTAGCATCCGTTTACCCACTAACCTGTTGATCTCTTTCTCCATAAACCAAGAATAAATCCTTAGTCCTTCTTAAGTTCTTCGGGATATTCTTGATAACAACCCAATGTTCCTCTCCATAATTGGATTGGAATTTGCTCATGACAATCATAGCAAATACGACATCAGGTCTCGTACATAACATAGCATGTATAATGGATCCTATAATCGAAGCAAATTCAATTATGCTTATATGCATTCTCTCCTCTTGTGTTTTGCAAGACATAGATTTAGAAAGGTGTTTCCCATGTAATGTAGGAATAAAATCTGTCTTGAAGAGATTCATGCTAAACCTCTTTAGCATTTTATCTGTGTATCTAGATCATAAAAAGCCATGTAACCTTTTTGATTTATCTCTGTAGATCCTGATCCCTAAGATATGGGTTGCTTCTCCAAGATCTTTTATAAAGAACTATTTAATCATCCATATCTTAACTGACTGGAGGACAAGGACATCATTTCTTATTAGTAGTATGTTATCTACATACAACTAAAGAAAAAATGATTACACTCTCACTAACCTTCTTGTAAACATATGGTTCATCCAAGTTTTTTGAGAAACCAAGCTCCTTGATTGTCTCGTCAAAATAAATATTCTAGCTCCTAGAAGCTCACTTCAATCCATATATGGATCTTTAAAGCTTATACACCTAATTGCCATATATGGATGTAAAACCTTTAAATTGTGTCATATACACATCCTTTGACAATCTTTTGTTAAGGAAAGTTATCTTTACATCTATTTAAAGGATCTCATAATCTTAATAAGCCACTTCAGCAAGTAGAATTCAAATGAGTTTAAGAATTTCAACTAGAGAAAAAGGTTTCATCAAATTTAATTCCTTGTCTTTGACTATAACTTTCTCTACCAATCGAGCATTATAAGTAATCACATTACCTTCTGTGTAACTCTTCTTCTTGAAGACCAATTTACACCTAATAGGTTTTATCCCTTTAGGTGCATCAACCAAGGTTTATACTTGGTTATGATAAATAGAATCCATTTTAGATTTTATAGCCTTGAACTGTGATTTAGATTCTAAACTTTTCAAAACCTCCTAATAGCTTGCAAGCTCATCATCCTCTACTATAGTCACCTCCTAGTCTTGGTCCATCTAGAATAGTCCTAACTCTAGTAGAATGCCTAGAAGCTTGTGTTTCTATAGGCTCTCCTATTATCTCATCACTATTAGTAATAGGCTTAGGATCAGTCGATTGTTCCACTTCAATTTGTGGGTCATGAACTTCATCAATTTAATCTTACTCCTATTGTCTTTCTTTATGAGAAACTTTTCTCCAAGAAGATTGCATGTTTTAAAACAAATACCTTTTATTCCAAATTATGGTCAAAGTAATACCATAAAGATTCTTTAGGAAAGCCCACAAACAAGCACTTGTTTAACTTAGCCTCAAGCTGTCTAGCATAATTTTATTCACATAAACAAGGCACCCTATATTTTCATATGTGAGAGAATCAGTTTCTTGTTATACCATATCTCATATGTTGTAACATCAACCAACTTTGATGGAACTTTGTTTAAAGAATAAATAGCAGTCTCTAGTGCATAACCCCAAAAGGACTTGGGTAAGTCTACAAGACTCATCATGGATTGAACCATGCCTAGCAAAGTTTAATTCCTTTTTTTATATACACCATTATACTCTGGTTTCTATGAAGGAGTCCATTGAAATAATATTCCATTGTCTCTTAGATAACCTAGGAATTCTTGACTCAAGTATTCACTACCTCAATTCAATCGAAGTGTTTTAATACTCTTGGTAAGTTGTTTCTCCACTTCATGTATGAATTCTTTGAACTTTTCAAATGCTTTAGACTTGTATTTCATCATATACACATACATATATCATGAGTAATCATCAATAATAGTAATAAAGTATAAGAAACCTCTATATACATAAGTAGTCATTAGACCACATACATCTGTATGTATGAGTTCCAATAATGTACTTGCACATTCTCCCTCTCTAGAAAATAGTGACTTAGTCATCTTTCCTAATAAATAAGATTCACATGTATCATATGATTCATAATCAAATGATCCCAAACTACCTTGCTTATGTAGCTTGGTTATGCATGCCTCATTTATATGGCCAAGACAGCAGTGCTAAAAATATGATGGCTTTAAGACATCTAATTTTAGTCGCTTTGTATTTATATTATTTATTTCTTTATCATTATCCAAAACATAAATTCCATTAACATTTAAACTAGAATAATAAAAAATACAATTCAAGTAAATAGAACAACCATGGTTTTTATTAATAAAAATTTCAAAACGTTGTTCAATGAGATAAGAAATTGAAATAATGCTTCTAGATAAAGAAGGAACGTAGAAACATTGATCTAAAATTAATACAAGTCCAAAAGGTAAAGACAATTGATATGTCCCTACAGCTAATACAACAACCTTTTCTCCATTTGACACACGTAGGTCCACATCTCCCTTGTTTTCCTTCTTAATCTCTTTAGTCCCTACATAGTAGAAACTAAGTGAGAATCACATCTGGTATCTAATAACTATGATTTGTTATCTAAAGTAGTATTAAAACTAATTTAAATCATATAAATACCTTATGTAGAAGCACCATCTTACTTCTCTTTATGTTGAGACTCCTTGAAGGCCTTGCAATTGCACTTCCAATGCCCAATCTTTTAGCAATAGAAGTATGTGCCCTATAAGAAAATCTTCTTTCTAGCAGTAGTGGTAGGGAGCAACAACTACTTGCTTCCCTTTCTTCTTGCCTACCCCACCTTAAGCACTAATCATCTTTTTTGTTGTCGTTGTTGTTCTTCTTCTTCTTACCATTAAAAGTGGTGGATGAACTGACAACCATAGTTGTTTTGGAGCTTTATTTCTTAACAGCCTCCACAGTAGTCTTGAGCATATTGATCATCTTAGGGATAGTGGTTGTGACATGTAATGGCTATACAGAACATTACTGTTAATGCACCAGCATATCATGTATTTATAAATAATTGGATTAGCACTACTAGACTTTACTGTTATTGCACTGGAATTTTGTGACACTATAATGCCCTAGTAGTTGTTAAACTCTTTAGTTGACTAGTTAACCATTGTCTAACTCCTATGGTCCTCCATTGTGTATTATTTGATTTCACATGCACAAGCCTTTGAATACATAACCATATTAAAGACTTCTTCCATTTTCATCTTTTTAGCCTTTCGTAGTATCCTATTAATTTACTTAATCACATTCAGTTATTGTTCTATATTTTTACTTCATAACCTTATATAACACATTATGTTATTGTGCTAAAACACATGTCACTAGGCTATTCCATATCTCTCCAAACTTGCCATTTTATTTCTAGATTAACAAAATCAAGTCTTTACATTATTCACAATTCCTTTTTCTACCATTTACATCCCATATAGTGAGCATTCATAACCCTTAAATATAATATGCTTACATATACATATGTTCATATGATCTCCTTTATTCATCCATATAGGTTTATTAATTCATTCAATTAAGTTCTATGTTAATTACTATTTCTTCCTCTATTTAGCCATTCCATGCATAATAATCACTATTATATCACACATATACATTACATAAATGCTTAATATACCATTCATCCATATGTAACCTTACTTATTTTTATTCATTTTTAAGTTATTTCTTATTTTAAACATGCTTTAAACATCTATTTAGGATCATTAGTTCACTAATTAAGCATAAACTCTTACATACATACATAAGTTCAAAAAACATACACATGAACACACTTGAATTATAGGAAATTATACAACTTAACATATAAATCATGAATGCACTTACAAGTAGTTCAATTGGCATTAACTTAGGCTCTCTAA
>CANXYI012010391.1:0-10502 GCA_948208565.1 Hura crepitans
ATTGTTTATTTATCAGATTGGGCCGGGGCAGCAGTCAAGGTTCATAATTAAGCCACTGCACTAGTCTGTAGGGTAGACACTCTTTATTATTGATTATATATCAGACTATGCTGGTGCAACAACGAAGGTTTATAGAGGGGCCATTGCACTACTCTACTGGGTAGACCTAGAGAAAATATTTGACATGATTAATTACTTGAGGAGTTTTATGGACTGATCCCTATGCATAGTTATTCAATTTTTTTGCCCCTTGGGAGGTTCCTATAAACTTATTCCTATAGGCTATATTAGGCCAGTGCAGCGGTCAGGGTCTAAAATGTGGGCCACTACACATCTTTTAGTTCCCTCTCAATCCAGTGTTTGTAAGTGTTGTCTATCTAGTCGAGCCTATTAAAAAGACTTAAAGCAATGTAAAATGTAAATTTGAATTAATTGATGATAATTTATGATAGTAAATTTTAATAAATACACCACAGTGGCATTTTGGCAATTTTGAAGAAAATATGACATATCATCTAAATGGTATCAATCATCTAGCATGCTACTCACACACTACACCTAGACCATTATTTATGCTTGCATATATGTGTTAATACATGTTTTAAATGGTTTAAATTCTCTACTAAGTTTTATACTTAGTGTACCTGACTTTTGTTGTGTAGGTAACAAGGATAAGCAAGCTGGCCTCAGTGATTATGTAGTATAGGCATATAAGAGTTAAAGGGTAAAGGAAGTTGTTTTTCTTTCTAGTAGTGGCACTCATTTAATATCCTATAGGTTGGGTTTAGCATGCTTAGAATCTGATAGGTTTATATTTATAACCTGAATGTGATGTATATAAGCAAGTGTTGTATGTGTTTTGTTTACTTGTTATTTTGATAACTATGGGCCTGAGGCACTTTATGTATGATTCTGATATGTGGTTGATATGTGCTACTAATTGATTGGGGGACCAAAATGGTCTAGATGGAGGTTTATGGATTGTTTGCTAATAGAAATGTTTTTAGCAAGTGAAAAAAATTTTGGTATGTCACCCAAGCAGCCGTTATGTTGCCTAATTTTCTTTGACCTAGAAAGTGTCTATGAATGAGTTTTCTAAGTCTATCAGACCATGTATGATTATGATTAAAGATTAGATTGGGCATCAAGTAATATGTGATAGAGTTTTAGAATAGTCTATAAGTGTTAAGGAGTTTACTTTTGGAGCAATCCTAGGTTAGGTAACCTGTCAGGAAGTGCATCGCCTGTCGAGCTTTTTTAAGAATCTAGTAAGGGGTGTCATAAAAAAGTAGTAGGAAATAAATATAAGCTAGTCATTTGAACAAAACAAGGTTCTCCTAATTGATTACAAAAGCATAAGAATGTGGGACTTGATAGTTCTTATGTGCTTAAAAAATTAAGTGAGCATGATTTTGAACATCAAATCAAATGTAGTAATTGACACTGTTAAATATTTGGAACAATGTTAGCTAGACCTACATATATGCAATAATGTTAGTTCTAGTGTAGGTATAAATTCTTAGGGAAAGATGTATGAACTTAAAAGTGCATAATATGAGTATAATAGTTCATACATGAATACACAATAAAAGGTTAAATGTATAGTTCTAGCATTAGGCCTAGGTGACTTTAATATTCTTATAGAGTTTAGTGGGATCCCTAAGTCTAAATACATCATATTTGAAAAAGAATCCTTAACTTGAATTAAAGAATTAGAAAAGCAAAATGTAATATATGTGACTAACAAAAAGAGGATTTCAAAGTATGTTCCCAACCTTTGCCTTGATTTTTTAAGTTCTAGATTATATCTCTAACCCTTCCAAAGATTCTTTTTAAAACCCTTTTTTAATGTTGGTTGTATGACATTGAGGACTTTATTTAACATTGACTTTATAAAAACATTATTTCATTAATAAATAATAAAATAAATTATTCTATGATGTAGAAATGATAAAGAACGTATACGAAAATTCATATGAATGTTTGCATGACAATTAAATCAAGCATAATTTAAAAAATTTCTAGAACCTTAATTTAATAGACAGTACAGTAAAGGTAATTGATTATGATATTTTAAGGTACAAGGAATTCAATAATTAGAAAAGCAAATGTAGGCTAATTATGTATCTAGTGTAGTTATAATAAGGTGATATATAGTGTTAGGTCAAAGTCACATAAGATTATAGGGTCACATGCTTAAGTTAGTTACAAATGTTTTATTTATCCATGAAAATATCATAACATAGTTCTATAAAGCATCATGTTGAGGGTGTGTTTGAGTGTAGAAAGTGTAGGATTAATGGCACAATGGAGATAGAGGAAATTTAAATTATATACATGAGTCTTCAATTATAAGTTTTTTTCTTAATTATAATGTCTGTTTCACTCTAAGGATATTTCCCTTTGATCAACAATAGAGTATGTACTTCCCTATTTTCTAGTCTTACTAATTAAATTAACTTTATAAAGCTACTTGATTTCATTTAAGTTTTGTAACCTTATTTTCAAAGGTAAGTATGTTTTATGGAATCATTCATTGTATATCCATTGTTTTATAATAATCTTGCTAACACTTTTGAATATTATGTATAAGTAGCATGGTTGTTTCAATTCCTTACAATTCACGCATCATTTTAGCTATACATTAGATGCTATTTGTATATAGCAATTGAATGCCTTAGTAAAACTAGATTTTATACCTATTGAGTTAACACTAGCCTATAGTAATGGAGTGGAGCCATTCTAGAAAAATAAAAGAATAAGACACAGTAGGTGTATTAGAAATACATAGATATAAATAGGTAAAACCTAGTTTTCTGAGGCCAAGGAAATCTTAACAAATAAGAACTACTCATATTAAAAGCATTATCAATGCCAATAATTATACATACAGTATTATTAAGGAACAAAACAAGGTAAGTGAAAGTAACCTAATAACATAAGAGAATAGATGTAAAATCTTAGGATATGTATGGATAAGCTCTTTAAGGAATTAGTACCTTTATGTAAATACAAGTTATTTACAATATAATGAGTTGTAAACAACTCATGAATACTAAACACTGAGCGTGATGTTTTTCAGAAATAACAATATGAGAATGTAACATTAAATAGAATATTTATGTGCATGGAAATAAACTTAATGAACATAGAAGATATAGAAGAGCATGTGGTAAACCTTACAGAATCTATATTAAGGAAGCTTTGGCATGCCAAAGTGGAATTTTGTATGGATTTGTGATAGTTACAACTTAAGACAAGTGCCTTATTAGCTATTTACAATTGATAATGGCTAAGCCCACAAATACTTTTTGGCTTATAAATACCTTTCAACTTATAGTATAGAGGTGGCAGAGCAATAGGTGAGCCAATTCTTATCACTAATTTTTAGCTTATAGCTTTTTTGCCCTATTTACCCTTCTTTAGGGTCATGTTAGGAGTGCATTACCAAAGACTTTATTTATGTTAATTATGCTAAATCTAAGAAACTCTAATATTAGATAGAAACAAAGCTAAACAAAAAGCAGAAACAAGTTATGACATGAAGCATGCATAAGCCATTAGAGCTATTGTCACAAAATTCATGAGTTACAGTATTACATAAATACATAACATACCATGAGATATGCCATGACATTGAATTGGCATATGTTATCAAGGTTATAGTTACATGATTCATAAATCATAGTTTGATTTTGATATACACATAACATTAAAGTATAATTATTCATATTTAAAGTATAATTATTCATATGCAATTCTTCCAATGCGAAGTGATAATGGCTAGTAACAATAGCTAAATGTATGCATATGATTAATACATGAATTATGCATGATATGTTAAGAAGTACATCATTTTAATTAGGAATAGGACTTTTACATAAATGTAATTAATGTGCATTTATTGTGAGTGTGCGTGATAAGTTATGGTAGAGGATAAAAATTGTACTAATAGCGACAAGCTTCTAGGACTATCGGTAAGGAGTATATATGATATGTTGCATGATTAAATCATGATTTCATTGTATACAAAGGATTGTGTTCAAACTATAACGAGGATAATTTAGAAGGGTAATTATGTTAATCTTTTCTCAAGATAGAAAATTAACATTGTTGTGTGACGGCCCACCCGACTCTATAGCTTGATCCAAATGAGCGATGGCATATTGTATCAACTTCTACCCAAACTACTATCAATCCAAATAAAAGATGGCCCATTAATATGTTTCACTCTTTATCTATCTATTTTCTTGGTGTTTGCCTACATCACGAGCATTAGGGGCCAATGTGTAGCTTTTAGACCAGTATCATGCATATCATGTTTACATTGTCATTATTTTATTTGACAAAATTTTGATAGCATAATAGCTGTCTAGTGACATGTCCCGGAATAAACCTGTGAAAATAACACTTCTATAAATTTTCCAAACTTAATCTTAGTCTCTTGGGTCCTTCTGACCCTCTAACATTATCAATTAGCACATATCATTATCACATTACATCACTAGTCACAACACATTTATCATGATCTTAACATCTTACTGTAACAAGCTTACATCATATAATAATTATATCTTATAGACACTTGTTTATGTAGTTTACATACACAAGATAGATGTTTATACGTACATGTAACTATACTAGACCCATACCTTACACATATTAATATGAGTCCCACTCTCTAATAATACATCACACAAAAGATATACCAAATATAAATTAGCTAGTGAGGTTGTCCTAACTATACTGCTATCTCTTAAGGCTTGGGCTAATTCTAGATCTATCTACAACCTAAGCATTAAGAAAACATGATGTGCTAAGCAATATGATTAGTGGCATATTTGATAAAACATGCACAAATTTAGTCATACATGTATGCCATTATGTATCTAAAGTCTCATTCATGCCTCTATCCTTTAGATTTAATTCTTACCTTTGTAGCCTCTAATTAACCCAGTTTTATTATCATTTCATGGTTAATTATATATGTCAAGTTAAATTTTTCCTTATGTATATGTTTATTTTTACTAACTTATGTGGTATTAACCATATTACATTATGATACTCCTATTAAGTCCTAAGCCATTTGCCTAATTGTCACTTATATTGTTGTCCATATCTTATACCTTTGAGGTATGTCAATGTCATTCATGTTTCAGCCAACACTTTAGAGACAAGTATCCAAATACTAGATACCAGGGCCAATTGTGTAGTGATCCATATTTAGGACCTTTGTGCTACTACACTAGCTGTGTAACAAGATATCAATATTTGGTGCTCTAATACAATTAATAAATACTAACATAGAGGTCTTAATCTTAAGCATAAAGGTCTTTAGACCATGAAGGTCCCAAATCCTGACTACATAGGTCTCCTAACTAGAAATGTCCCAAATCCTGACTACATAGGTCTCCAAACTAGAAATGTCCTAAATCCTGACCATAAAGGTCTCAATCCCAATCACAGAGGTCTCAATCTTGACCATAAAAGTCTTAATCTTGACCACAAAGCTCTAAATAGGGTGACTTATAATGGGTAGTTAGGCACCAAATTGCCTTACGAACTGCCATTTCTTAGTTGACGGGTCAACTTATCTAGTTAAATGTCTAGTGTATATGGGCCATTATGCCTCATTCCAATTATTTATCATTTACTCAATTCATTAGTTGAATTTTAATTGCTTTGTAATACATTATCAACATTGTCTTTATACTTTACATTATGACTCCTTTTTGTACATTGTTACCTCAAGTTAATATGGTACTTTGCCAAACTCATATTTTCACTTCCTTACCTTTGTTGTCACATATGTTTGCCAATTGTAATGGCTATGTATTAAGGCTCCATGAATAATGCCATTAGGTGTAGGGAGTGAGCCAGGGATGCCGAGTCACTTGCATAAGAATCAAGGCAGCAACACTGGTCATGAAATTTTGAGGGGCTTTAAAATGGTGAAAAAGGCAAAATTTAAAAATTTAGCGAAACGAATAATTTATTTTTAGCAGTAAGCTATTGATCTATGTAATAAAATTAAGTCAGGCCAGGAATGACTCGAGATGTGATCGGATAAACCTGAGTATATTAGACTTCGAAGCTCAAAAATTCCACTAAGTCCATTGGTGAAAGAAGTTTTAAATTCTGAGGTCATTTGTAAATTCCCATAATTTTTTAGGCTGGCACACAAATCACAGTAGTTCGAAAAATATTCTATCGATGGAATTTGGTTGCAAAAAATTTACGAGCATGTAGAGGGGATTAAAGTAGGAATTTTGAAACAAATGGCATAATATTTTGAGGTTCGTGTGAATTTTAGTGAATTTCCAAATTTTTACAAAAAATCAAGCCATTTTGGGATGGTTCAGGAGGTTGTAGGACCCACCCATACCATACCAGCTAGTCCAAGGGCCATACCACATGTCAACCAAGGGTGATAAGTGGCAATGTCCACTTATAAAGAAGAAAAAAATTTTCTCCATTTGGTTGCTGGAACTAATGCCACTCTCACCTTTGGAGGCCATTTTCATCTCTTTCCTTCGGCCAATTCTGCAATCTCTTATTTCCTAAATTCAATTGGTTTGTTAGGGAGATAGGGGAATAAGAAGCATTGGAAAAGGACCTTTTTACAATTAATTAAAATTCTCAAAATTTTGCTGGTTAGAGACAGTTCAATAGGGGTATCTTAGGTGAGTTTCTTGCCTTTTCCTTGATTTTCCTTATGGTTTCTTAGCTAGAAATGGTTCCTTGAGATACTTAACATCTAAAAGGGTGAGTGTGAATTGTGCTTGAGGGGATTTTAGGTAAGGAAAGTCTTAAAGAATGTAAAAAAGAGCTTCTATAAAGGGTTGGATAGCTTGTGAAATTGAAGGTTTCAAGTGTTTTCCTTGGCAAGTAAGTTAATTCTAGAATTTCTTTCATGTCTTTTAATCCTTAAAAGGGCTAGAAATGGCTTTAGAATTGTTTAACCTACTACCTACATAATGGTGTCCTTAAACTTGAATAGAATTCTTAGGAAAATGGCTAATTGATGATGGAAAAAATAAGGACTTAGATAAATGAAAGGTTTGGCTTGGCGATACTAGGTTATGCTTGCTAGCTAAGACACTTAGGGAATTGAATTGTAATGGAATTGCTTGTATATAGCTTGTAAATGGTAGGGTGGGCATGGAAAATAAGTGTACCTAAGAGCTTTAGCTAGTGTATGAGTCAAATTATTTAGCTTAGTATGTGATGTAGGAGTGTATGTTAGTATTTAAGGTATGATTAACATGTATATAAGGTCAATAATGTATGAAATAATGTTATGTCATGTGTTGATATCAAGAATGTATAAATGTATGCAAATCCTAACATAGTTGAGACCTAAGTTATGTAAAGTCCAGATAAATTGCCATGAAAATGCATTTGTGTGTATATGTATGTGTTGAGACTATGTATAAAGATTTGAATGTGTAAGAAATGTAAAGAAAATGCATGATTAAGATGCACATACCACTATACCTGAGAGCTATATAGATGTAGATAGTAAGCAAACTTTGATAACTAGTTAATGAATGAATAAGCACATTAAATCTTGATATATTAGACATGAGATGGAATAATTTGCTTGGCAATATTTAGACATCAATAGGGTGGAATTATGGTATACATGAATGTATAACAAAGGATCTTAAATGAATTAATGATTTTTGGATATGAACTTGACTAAAGTAGCTTAAAAGATAGCCTTAATTGAGAATGTAATGCAATGTTTAATAGGACCTAAAAATGTTCCTTTAAGGGCTATGTTTTTGTGATTGAGTATTATTGCAATACAACCTATGTTTTCACCTTGTAAATGGCCTAGTGAATGAACAGCTTAGGGCCAATGGACTATGCGTGAATAATGGTGAAAATTACACTGAAAATGTTAAGAAATGAACTCATAATTGGCTATTGAAACTTGACGAAATGACTTATAATTGTCCAATTTTACACTTACCTGAACCAAAAATACCACTGGATAGTAAGTGGAAATTATGTGTGAAATAATTATGGAATAAAATCAAGCATAATATGCCTTAAATATTGGCAATTATAGTACTTGAAAATAATATTGGGAATTTACCCGATACAGCTTAATTATGGCCATACTAGATGGGGCTAAAATTGAATTGTAAAATAAAATTCATAACTAACTATTTTTCACTCATAAATATTATAATAAGATAATTTGTGAAGGAATAAACAAGAATTGAGTTAATGGCCCATTAGTTAGACACCCACTAGATGGGTTAACTAATCAACTTAGGGATTTTAGCTGCTACTACATTGTCTGATTTTCAGGCAGGGCTAGTATAGTGGCCTAAGTCTATATTGGGCCACTATACTAGTCTACTAGACAGACACTCATATGCCTTTGCACATTATATTCCATTCACCTAATTTTACAGGTGCAGCGATGTAGGTCCTAAAGGGCCACTACACTAGTTGGTTAAACAAACTAGTTTGCTAGGCAGACCAGTTTGTGACATCCTTAATCTTCAAATAGGGCTGCTACAATGGCCAAGGTCCTAGAAGGCCACTATACCAGTCTGTTAGATAGACCACATGTCGCTATTTGCACCTTTAGTGCTATAACTTCATCAAGTCAGTGCAGCAGTTGGGGTCCAAAATATGGATCACTACATTCCTTTTAGTTCCCTCTAGGTCCAGTGTTTTGAAGTGATATCTACCTAGTTAGGCCTATTAATTTAATGAAATAAATAACATAAAACAATGATAATGACAGATATTATTAAAGTTTCTAGATTGTGGCATAATTAACTAAAGGAATAATCAGCGTATATCATTAGGGATATTTTTGTAATTTTTACATGTATACAATTTATTGATATGATATTTCAATTACTAGGCTATTATTATTAGAAATGGCTTAAATGCATAATTTACATGATTTTAAATGATTAAATACATGGTAATTTGTTATGTTCAAGTAAAAAAGGTATTTTGGTAATTTGACACAAAAAAGTACATTGTAGATTTAATAACCTAGAAATGACTTTAATAACCTTATATATGCATGAATGAAATATTTGACATCATTTAAATGCTTGACTTCACCACTAAGTATATTATATACTCAGAGTACTTGTTTCGATGTGCAGGTAGGGGTAAGTAAGGTATAACCTTGTAAAGTGTGTAACTGGAGTTTAGAGGATATTTGATAGAAGGTTATTATGTACATGCTGTATAGCTTTTTATACTCATTATACTTAGGTGGGAATAGGTAGCCTATGTATAGGTGGCTTGTATGTTTATGCCATAGACACTGTCTTATTATAAGTTTATTATCATACTACTTTGTATAAGTGATTGCCTTTACTTGATGATATGGTATATGAGCCTAAGGCTTTAGTATGTGTTTATCTGATTGTGGCTTAAGGCCTGTGTTGAAGCTAATAGAATGATGATGTTAAGTTGATATTTGGGAGACCATAAGGGTCCAGGAGATATGAAAATACATTATTAAAGTATTTTACAGGTGTTAAAATTTTTTGATAGTGACTCGAGCTACCGTTATGCTACCAAATTTAAGTAAAAATCTAAGAAGTCTGTACATGCCTATTTGTCGTATGATTAGACTTGTATGATCTTAAGTTGAGCCTAGAAAATGACAGAATAAATTTTGGAGTTAAGCTGAATCAAATAATAAGGATTTGGTAAAAGTTAAAGGAATGAACTAGGAGAGCAATTCCAAGATAGGTGAATGAATGAGAAGTGCACCGCTTATTTGGTTTCTGTAAGAATCTAATAGGAGGTGTCACATTTTATGGAATCAGAACATAGGTTTAATTTTCCTAGGTAGAGTACATGAGTGCAACTATCTTAGTCTTAATTCCTCTGAACTATTATGTTATACGAGGCTGATAAGTTATTCCTTTTCCAGTAAGCATATGGCTGATCAGGTACCCAAAGGAGGGGCCCAGGAAGTGGCTAGTTTTGCACCTACAGTTATATAGGGGGTAGGCAATACCTCCATACCTAAACCCAGTGATACTGCATAGCAACAATAGCTACAAGTGCCTAGTCAACAACTGGTAGAAGCATCTCCTGCTTTGTTATAGTAGATAGTGAACTTATTCACACACACTACTATTGCTGCTCCATCTCCACCTCTTTTAGTTCTAGGACCACCTCTACCACTAGCTCCTTTATAGAAAACCCCTTTAGAAAGGCTAAAGAAAATTGGAGTTGTTGAATTCCTAGGGAGCAAGGAGGATGATGCTGCCAGAGCTGAGTACTGGCTAGATAGGACATTTAAAAATTTGGAGTAGCTGAATTATACAAAAGCAAAAAATTATCAATGTGCCACTTATCTTCTTCAGGAAGAAGCTTATAATTGGTGGAACACTATTAAGAGGTGGAAAACACTTGTAGACTTGACCTGGGAGTTTTTCCTTAAGGAGTTCAGGAAGAAATATATACTTGACTCCTATAAAGATAAAAGAAGATAGGAATTCCTT
>CANXYI012010455.1:0-11368 GCA_948208565.1 Hura crepitans
TTAAATATTTAAAAATACTTTATTAAGATAATTGATCTCTCAGTTCAATTAGAAATCAATTAAATTGAATATATTGAACTTTTTCTAAAAAAATAAATTAAATTGACTAAATTTAATGGAGAAAGCTAAATCAAATAAATTAAAATTTTATATTTTTTTATATATAAATATATCAAAATGATACTATTTTGATGTAAAATAACATCGTTTTAAAAATTTTAATAGATTTAATTTCTTTAATTTTCACTTTTTGATAATTTAACCGAACAAATTAAAATTATTTTAAAAAATTAAATCATAATAAATAAAAAAACAAACAAATCGAGCATAATAAATTAAAATTGATTTAATTTTTTATTTTGATTTAATTATATACACCGGTATGCTCCTCATCTGAATTCAAATTAAAAACCTCTTGTCTAAGTGAGAAGAATCTTTTGCCTCCTCGTTTCTCCCTTCTGTGGGAATAGAAATGCCACTTTATTTTTCGATTGAATTAAAAAAAAAAAGAGAAAAATGACGTCCAAAATTTACTACAAAAACTGATACTAAAAAAAAAAAAAAAAAAGGAACCAATGTTTCCTCGAAGTCTCACCCAAAACGGATACGAAAGAAACTTCAAATGCTCCCAACAGAAAGCGAAGAACTCGTCAACCAAACCAGACAAAAACAAGCCCACAACATCACCTTCTCTTCTCTTCTTCTCCTTTTACTTTCTCTCTTTATCTCTCTCTCCCCTTCTTTATTTTATTGTTTATTTTCTTGAATTTTTATTAAATATGGTGTGTGTGACGCTTGGTTGGTGAGAGAGAATAAATGCATTACTATACATTACCTGGTCACTGAGCAAAGACAGATTAGAGGCTTCTTTCTTTAATTCATAATCAATATCAGTTTTTATATATGAAAAGACTGTCTTCGTTGGGTTTGAGAGAGAGAAATGGACATGCACGTGCTTGGCTTCTTCTTCTCTTGTATTCGCATTGCCATTACATCCATATATAGATAGATAGAGAGAGAGAGAGAGGTAGGCTTTTATTTAAAGCAGTTTTTATTAAATTCGTTCACCTGCTTCCTTTCCAGCCAAGGTACTTACTGTCACCACTTCCATTCCACCACTCGCCTTCACCATTTTCATTGCTTCTTCTCCTCTCCCATGCTTCTTTGCCTGTTCTATATTTCATTTCTTTACTCAATCCCACTAAAGTTAAACACCCAAGATCTTTATTTTTGTGCCTATTGACTCGAGGGTTTTGTTTCTATGTCTATGAATTTTTGTGCAAATGCGTTTTCAATTAATGAGCTTTCTTCAATTCCGGTGATACCTGCAGCTTCTGGTAGCTGAAAAATGCTGACTTTTGGCGATGATTGTGATGAATTTGTGTTTCTTGATTAGTCTGAAGACTTCAAGAATCAGTTCTAGCAGATGGATACCTAGAGCTGCTGTGTCTCTTAATTGGATCTAGAATTAATAATGCCAGACGGATAGATCCAATTTATCACTCATTTTTGTACAGTGAGCATGAGAAGGTCCTATGAATTTCGTGTCTCTCATGCTCTTTTGCTCTTAATTTTTTGCTTTCTTGGATTCACCTCTACTGTTTCACCAGCTACTGAGAAGGAGATCTTGCTGGAATTCAAGGCAGGCATCAGTGACCCCAACAACAATTTGGCGACCTGGGTTTCGAGCGGCAATCCATGTAACTTCACTGGTGTGACCTGCAATTCGCAAGGACTTGTAGAGAGGATTGTTTTGTGGAGAAAAAACCTATCTGGGTCTTTGTCACCAGCATTATCAGGTTTGAGATCTTTAAGAATTTTAACATTGTTTGACAATCGATTTACGGGTAATATTCCTCAAGAATATGCTGAGTTGAGCACATTATGGAAGATAAACGTGAGCTCTAATGCCTTATCTGGGTCAATCCCAGAATTTATTGGTGATTTGCCTAGTATAAGGTTTCTTGATTTGTCAAAGAATGGTTATAGTGGAGAGATTCCATCGGCTTTGTTCAAGTTTTGTTACAAGACCAAGTTTGTTTCTTTGTCTCATAACAGTCTTTCTGGTCCCCTTCCTGCTTCAATTGTGAATTGTGCTAATCTTGAAGGTTTTGATTTCTCTTTCAATAATCTCAGTGGTGAATTACCAGCTCAAATTTGTGATATTCCTGTACTAAAGTTCATGTCTTTGAGGAGCAATGTGTTAACTGGGAATGTGCAGGAGGAGATTTCAAGATGCCAGGCATTAAGCTTTCTAGATCTTGGCAGCAATATGTTTACTGGGTTTGCTCCATTTGACGTTCTTGGATTCCAAAATATGAGTCGTTTCAATGTATCACATAATGAGTTTAATGGGGAGATTCCTAAGATTGAAACCTGCAGCGAGGGACTCGAAATCTTTGATGCTTCAAGTAATGCTTTGGCTGGAGAGATCCCTTTGAGCATCGCAAACTGTAAAAACCTTAAAGTTCTCAACTTGGGGTTTAACAGTTTGAGTGGGAGTATCCCAATTGGGATTGCAGATTTGAAGAACCTTTTGTTGCTCAATTTGGGCAATAATTCAATCAACGGGACAGTCCCTAAAGGATTAGGCCAGATTGAGGAGCTTAGGGTCTTGGATTTGCACAATCTCCTCCTTGTTGGCGAAATTCCTAATGACATAAGCAATTGCCGGTTTCTCCTTGAGCTGTAAGTCTAACTTACCATCTTCAAATGATTTAGATTTATCAGCATTTCTTTTGATCCAAACTTTAAACATTTCTGATCTATTGATGCAGGAATCTTTCTGGTAATAATTTAAATGGAGAAATTTCTACCACCCTTTACAATATGACCTTTTTAGAAGTACTTGATCTGCACCAGAACCAACTCAATGGTAGCATTCCCGAAACTCTAGGAAACCTTTCAAACCTCCTAGTCCTTGATCTCTCACAAAACAATCTTTCAGGGGAAATTCCATCTTCCCTTGGAAATCTACCAAACTTGACAGATTTTAATCTCTCTTCAAACAGTCTTTCAGGTCCAATTCCAATGGCACCAAAACTCCAGTCTTTTGGTGCATCTGCATTCTGGAACAATACCGGGCTCTGTGGTCCTCCTCTGGCTAATTCGTGCTCGGTCAATAATGCACCTCCAGGACAAAAGAAAAACAAAGTGCTTAGTAATTCTGTCATTGTGGCAATTGTTGCTGCTACATTGATCCTTACTGGGGTTTGTGTTGTGTCAATCATGAACATTAGAGCACGAAGTAGGAGAGAAGAGGCTGATCAGATGACGATTGTTGAGAGCACACCTGTGGGTTCGACAACCGATTCAAGTCTTATAATTGGAAAGTTGGTTCTATTTAGCAAGACATTGCCCTCAAAGTATGAAGATTGGGAAGCTGGCACCAAAGCTTTGCTTGACAAAGAAAATTTGATAGGTGGAGGTTCGATTGGAACAGTCTACAGAACTAATTTTGAAGGTGGGATTTCAATTGCAGTGAAGAAGCTTGAGACTTTAGGTAGGATCAGAAACCAAGATGAATTTGAGCAAGAAATTGGACGGCTAGGTAACCTTCGACATCCTAATTTGGTTGCTTTCCAAGGTTATTACTGGTCCTCAACAATGCAGTTAGTTTTATCAGAATTTGTTCCAAATGGCAATCTATATGATAATTTGCACGGACTTAACCATCCAGGCACCAGTACTGGTGTTGGGAACAGTCAACTATACTGGTCCAGGAGGTTTCAGATTGCTCTTGGAACAGCAAGAGCACTGTCTTACCTTCACCATGATTGTAAGCCTCCAATTCTCCATCTCAACATTAAGTCTACTAACATACTCTTAGATGAAAACTATGAAGCCAAATTGTCTGATTATGGGTTGGGGAAGCTGCTCCCCATTTTAGACAACTATGGCTTAACCAAATTCCATAATGCAGTAGGGTACGTTGCACCAGAGTTGGCTCAAAGTCTTAGACTGAGTGAGAAATGCGATGTGTATAGCTTTGGAGTGATTCTTTTAGAGCTCGTTACTGGTAGGAAACCAGTAGAGAGTCCAATAGCAAATGAGGTAGTGGTTTTGTGCGAATATGTTCGTCGCTTACTGGAAACCGGCTCTGCTTCAGATTGCTTCGACAGAAGCTTGCGAGGTTTTTCGGAGAATGAGTTGATTCAAGTCATGAAATTGGGATTGATTTGTACATCCGAGTCTCCATCAAGAAGACCAAGCATGGCTGAAGTTGTTCAGGTCCTCGAGTCAATTAGATCAGGAGCAGAATCCTCATAGTCATAAAATTGCAAAAAATTCTTTTCTTGGACAACCTCGGAGGTAAATTAATCATGTTATTACAATCAAATAATTACTGTAGCTGGAAATTGGTGTGCATTAGCTGTGCAGAGACAATGGAGTTGCATATTAGGAGCAAAAAAGAAAAAAGAAGTAGAAAGGAAAATCATTCTTTTGTATTCATTTTTTGAATCATCATTATTCAATTGTTCTGACATTGTAACCTTCTTGCAATAAAGATGATCCATTCACTTGCAGATTAGAAAATCATTCGTTTAAATTTCTCATTGTCACTGCAGATAAGATACTCAGATAATTGTTAAGCTAGTACCAAATTTGCCTCATATTCATGAATATTTGTACAGATTTCACAAATATTTGATATGATAAGTGAGAGAATTATTTAAGATGGGAGGAAAAGAATATGAACATTCTTTCTACTTCAGCCAGTTTTTGGCAACAATGGTTTACAACTTTACAAAAGCAACAATACTCTAGATGAAAAGCTGTCTATATACTTTCTACTGTCCAAATATTTATTAAACAAACTACTGCAATAAATTTATCTACCAAAAAAAAAAATCTGTACGCAATCTAACCTGAACATTTCAACTGGGAGATTTACAGCTTTCAGCAATTTTTCTCATTCGGTCCATAACTATGGGAATGTCTTTTTCGGCCAAGGTGGTAAAACAGAACCTGAACCATCCAGGTTCAATACAATGACAACAGGATCCAGGAGTTGCATTGAGCTTGGCAGTATTTAACAATTTATCCCAGAGCTCAAGCTCACCTTTCTCACTGTAAGAGCTTATTAACTCACTCATGTCGGCCCAACAGTAGAAGCCCCCATTGCCTTTTATGCATTTGATGCCCAATTGCTTCAATCCTGCTGCAAAAGCAATATACATTTTTTGCACCCTTTGCCTATTAATCTGAATGAAATCTTTAAGAAATTTCATATCCGAAAGCATGGAGATAATTAGACGCTGAGTTGGAGCTGAAACAGATGAGAATCTTGACAATTTTTTAGCAGCAGCCAGAACATTCTCATTGGAGGAGTAGATTACACCCACCCTAAACCCTGGCAGAGACAAGTCTTTCGATAGACCATATACAATGTGCACTCTGTCCCGATCTGAATCTTCTAAATCGATGAGTTCTGTGATGCTTACAAACTCTTCATTTCCATGAGTGGACCCAGCAAATACTTCATTAGACACTATATGAATGTTCTTCTCCCTGGCAAAGTCCAAGAGGCCATAAATTGTCTCCTGGTTAAGCAAATTGCCAACAGGATTTGATGGATTTGAGATTATCATCCCACGAACTTTGAGACCACGTTTTTTTGCCTGGTTGAACGCTCGATCAAGTGCCGTAATACTTAAACTGAACTTGTCAGCACTGCGACAAGGAACAGGTATTATCTCCACTCCTGTTCGCCATTTTACATCTCTATCAAGTCTGCATATTAATTTGAACTTTGACTTCAATTCTTTCGTAGTATAATGGTTTATTTAGTCAACTTTAGAAATAGGCAGATTAATAGTTACCCTGGGTAGTATGGCGTCGGAACAAGAAATGCATTTCCAGCGTCCGCTAGACAGAAGCTAAGCATCTCAATTGCGGGAGTTGCACCAGCTGTCAACACTATTTGGGAGGGATTGAAGGAAACTAAATTGTCTGTCATTTGAGACATAAATCCTGCCACAGCCTGCAGGAAATCAGCAATTAAAAAATACTGCATGCACTTAAAGCTGTTCATGTGCAATGAAGCAATGTTTAAAAACCCGTGGAATGAAGACACTACAATTTGAATATTTGATGCTAATCCAAAATGCTGAATGCCTAAAGCAGATTAACATCCAATTTAGACGTATAACTAATTTGAAATCGAAGTAGTCCAAAGTGTGAGGTAGCAATTATATTCATGTGATCAAGAGTTCATGTGCTAGCTTATGGTTCTTGGTTAGTACCAATGAAGAAAACGAACTACATGTAGTCATCTTACATGAGACACCAACAAGGGAAAATCTAAACAATCTTATCCAAATTAGGAAATCAAATTACAGAAAGTATTCTAGTTCTAGAGAAGTTACCCTCTCGGTTACAGTTCATAAGTAAGTTTCCTCTTTTTGAAACCGTTGAGCAAGTTAACTAAGTTGCATTCAACAAGTCATTTACATTATTGATGAGTTTTGGATAATTTTGCAACCTTATGAAACAAATATCTTAGCAGCATAACTAGATAGCAAACTTTTCCGGGCACCTACGTTTCTGTACAAAAAACTAACCAACCATAACAAACTCCAAATCCTGTCTCACAAAAGCAACTTCCTCCAATGTTCACACGGCCTTCTTTTGTCAACCCCTGATTTCTATTTGTGCCTAAACCAGAGCTTGAATAGATGGGGATAGTAAAGACTGAAGTCTTAGTTTTTATTTAAGACTGAATTCTTAGTTTTTAGTTAATTGATCCATTGGAAACATCATGATTAATCATTTATGCAATGGCTCATATTAGTTCTTAACAACTAGAGAGCTGCATGTAATGTGTTAACTGGGGAGTATTACTGTGCCATTTTGATCCATATTCTATTTTAGCATTCCTATATAGAAAGATTTTGCAGCGTATAATCATTGAGATGATGCAAAAATAAGACGACATAGCCAGGTGATTTTTCAACTGATATTCCGAAAGAGCATTGGAGAGCAAAATTTAACCTTTCAATTTCCAAAACCAAGAAAATACTTACCTGATAAAGGATCTCTCTAGTCTAAATGAAAAACAATTCCATATTTCATTGTCGCGGATATAAAGTTGAGCAACATGGCAAGAAGATTTAAGAACTGAACTATGTGTTAAAGCAAACGTTAAACCGAAACCAAAAATCCTAAACACATAAAAATCAATAACAGAGAGGAATTACCACTTTTAACTCCATTGATCCATCAGAAGGCTGGTAAGGAGCAATCCCACAAATACTCAAATACTCTTCTCCACAACCCAATATTGCTTTTCTTGCATTCTTAATTAGCCACTCTTCCACCAAATCCAGTGTTAACTACTCAGTTAACAACAAGAAAATCCGCAAATTAAAAACATAAATCCATCATCAAAATAGAAAGAAAATTATTACATTTTTTAAGCTCAATTCACCTTGTTCTCGGCCAGACCAAGTTGAATTATCCCATTCGGATTATCCAACTCATCATACGGATCCTCCATGGCCTTCTTTAATCCAACATAGTAAGGAGAGTCGCCACTCTTCACTAAACTGCTTGCCCGACCCGACATGTGAGCGGGTCCTCTAGGACCTCTTGGAGATTTAAGGCTCCGAGACGGAGACCGAGTAAACCCAGAAAGCTCCGTCAACTGCCCCTCCGACTCGGACCGAGATGGCGGTGCCTGATTCTGGGAATTGGAGTCATCAGAGTCTTCTGGGTCATTACGGAATCGTTTCAAGTACAGCTGGAGGAAGTAGAAAAGAGCACAAGGTATCACCGAGCCTAAGAAAAGGCCACCTCTCCCTTGAACCACTCCTTGTAATGGTACTATAACTCTCATGGCGGTTCCTCCGCCACTGCGAGTGATGCTTGGTATATTTTCCTCCTCTGGTTCGGATATCCCGCTCCAAAAGGACCGGGTTCGGGTCATTTCCTAATCATTGTACCATGGAAGGTTTGCTTCTTTATGAATTGAAGGAGTTTTTCAACTAAAAAGCCAGCATATAACGGGGGAGGTGGTGGTTAAGGTAGCAGAGCGGAGACGTTTAGGCGGGGAAAACGGTGGCATGGAGACTTAGGTGGTGGGATATTTTTGAATTTTGGGGAAATTTTATTATTTATAGGAATAAACTGTTTGGAAATAATTAAATATTTAAATTGTAAAAGTATGTGCCGTTCCTTGGTTTGAGGGAGGGATTGGGTAGTTGTTGGGACTTTTTTGGGGGGGTGAATCTGTCATTTACTTTAATAACCTCTTGATTTTTAAGTGTTTATTTGTTAAATTTACTAATTTGGCCATCATTTATAAATCGTGACGACTAAGATTGAATTTTTTATAAAAAATAATTAAATTAATTAAATTATATATAAAAAATTGAATAAAATCGAATCGAATTTTTAATAAATTGAATCAAATCAGTCGAACTAATTAAATTTATATATATATATATATATATTTTACAAAAACGTAAAAATAAAGTCATTTTAGTATTAAATTATATAATTTTAAACGTTTAAAATAACGTCATTTTGATAGTTCGATCGATTCGATTTATTCGATTTTTATTATTCAAATCAAAACTAAATCCAAAAATTAAAATTTTTAAAAAAATTAAATTAAACAAATTAAAAATTGAATAAATCAAATCAAATAAAATGAAATAATTATCAATTCGATTTGATTTTTCTCACTCCAGACTAGCTTGCCACCACAGGGAATTTGTGGACTATCCTAGATTAGTAGGCTTAATTTCTTGAATTGAGCTTTGACTCCAATTTTTAGTTGAGTATCAAAATTCAATGAATTAATTTTTTTTTTAAATCAATGAAAATTTTGAGCGATTAAATTAAGATCCCCAACCAAAAATTGAAGCTTCACTCTCGCGAGTGTTAAGATTAGATTCAAAATTTTAAAGATAAATTTGCACACCCTATATTTTGAAAACTAATTGAATTAATTATTTTTTTCATTGAGTCAAAATGAAGAATCAACACAAACAATTTTTTAAGGAGTAAAATGACATTAGATAGCTTTAAATTTTAATCTTAGTCGTAAAAATATTAAAATTCCCAATAGATAGGAATTTCCACGGAAAAATCAATAAAAACATCTATAATTGGCCACAAACTCCAAAATCCAGTTAAAGACAATGCCAAAAGCTTGTCCTTTTATTCTGTCCACCGCACTCACCACAGAATTCCACATAAAGAGTCAAACGCCCCTTGGCAGCAAATTCTCTATATTCCATGCCATCTATTGTCACTCTCCAATACCCTCATCTGTTGGGATTTGAAACCATATGTTTTTAAGTATATAATTCTCTTTTGCATAAACTAAATATAATTTATTGTTCATTCAATGGTTTAAATAATTTAATTATCACCCAATTTATAATGTTAATATTGCAATTATCAAATAAAATGATAAATGAAAATAAAATAAAACATACTCCTAAACTGTACTGCATGCACTATAGAAATATATATAAATTTTGTTTTTTACATTTTTTATTTTAGCCCTTCAAATTAATCATATTACTGTAATTTATGAAACGGTATTAGTAAGAAACCGAATTGCAGTGAGGAAGAAAAGCCTCTCTAGAATCGACACTTGTTTAATTGGGCCAAATGAGATTTACATATATATATATATATATTTTTAAGTGGCCATCTTCTTCTTTTATTTTATTATTACATCATTTTCAGTATTTGAATTAAGAGAACAAACGCGAGTTCTCTCTTCTGTAACTAAACATAAAAAATACATCCTGTATTACCTTAAATTAGACAATAGAGAGAATGTCGTAAATTTAAATAAAATATTTCAAAATTGAAGAGTAAAAATTTTATTTGGAGATCTAGAATCCAACAAACGAACTGAGAAAAGCAAATAAAAAGGAAAAAAAAAGGCAAAATCAGAGCATTTACATGATTCATGGCTAACCCGGCTGCAATCTTGGAGACTACAATCAATCACTAGTGGGCAGAAAGACATGAGATTTTTGTATTGACGTTTGTTGCGTCAAAATTAGCTGACAGAGGTTCAATTGAGTGATATATTGATAAATATAGCTGTAACTTTGGGCTGTAAGTTGGTATCACAAGCCCACGGGCCTGAAGTGCGTTATGTTCGTTATTTAATAGAAGAAATTACACCTGCCTTATTAAAATTGGATAAGAGATGAGATGAAATAATATTATTTTTTTAATTAGAGATCTGAAATTTAAATTTTAAAAATTAAATATTTTTAAATACTAACATTTGACCTTTTCGAAAATATGTTCAATACAAATTTAAATTAATCTTACTGTAAGGGTTCGAATACTAAATGATATAATAAAAAAAAAGAGCTGGTCACTTTGGATATGAATGATATAACAAAAAAAAAACTAGGAAGCAGTGTAAGATTTTTGTACTTATTAAATATTTTATATGTTGATTTTTTTATATTGTGTAATTTATGATTTTATTTGTGAGATGTGATTCTATAATTCGTATGTTATTGTATTTATCAATAAATATATATTCTTTACAATTTTAAAAAATTAAACAATGAAATAAATAAATAATGACGAAATTATATTGTAAGATTGTAATTCGATAAAAAAATTTGATACTTTATAAAGGAAAAATATTAAATTTGATATTTTATAAAATAATTTAAGGTGTCAAATTCATTTGAAAAATATGAGTTTCATTTTCCATTAAATTTGATCATCTCTTCCTGTATTTTAACATTATATACTGTTATTTTATAAATGAAGAATAAGAAAAATAAATATTACTGACATAGATAACAGGCATTCATCGAACAGTATCCAATGTAGATATTGTGATCACAGACCAATAGCAACATAACATTTATGGTTCATCTACTTGTGCTGACTGGTCATCCATCATCGACTTTTGTAGTTTGTACCAGTGAATTGCCAAAGTGAAAATCCAGAGAATAACAGTTTGACTGAAATTAAGGTTATTTTTTTTTATTGCTCTTTTTCAAACAATTCGTTTTCAGGTACTGTTGCTTTTGGAATTATAAGTATTAAAGTACCACTTTCAATTTCGTTTCTTTTTTTAGATAGAATCGCTTTCTAATATTTATATTTCATTAATTAAGTTTTTCATAATTAATTGATGTTAGATAAAGTGCTACTATTATTTTTATATTATATCAATTGGTACACAAAATGTCCACAACATGCAATTGATGATTACTTTTTGTCACGAGATAATTCCTATTACATTTTTTACCAATTATGATTAAAACTTTTGTAGATATCAAATATTTTATTGTTTATCTCCAAATTAATAGTGTTGGAGAAAAAATTATTATCATTTTTATATTATATTTAACAGTAAGTGAATACTTAT
>CANXYI012010554.1:0-14178 GCA_948208565.1 Hura crepitans
TTCAGATTCATAGTACTTTTGTACTTATTGAATTGACGCAATCTAGATTTTGGTGGCATTGGCTCATAAATAAAGGCTTTTGCTAAAAGAGGAACTAATAAGACTAGAGTCATTTCTGTTATCTTTTATCATCACCTCCATTGGTTTTCTTATTTAGGTTACACCTCTTTCATCTTTTGCTATTTTATTCAACTCACACTTTTCCATACTCAGCTCACTCATTTCTATGAAACTTGTCTCATACCATTCATTATTTAAGCTGGTGGCTTTATTTTCTATTGGCTTTTCCAATGCCTTTATCAATGTAGCTCGGTGGGCTTATGGTTGACAACGACCCTTCTTTTTAGCTTCTATAACTAAATAATTCATTCTTGTTTAGAACTATTGTATTACTCTATCAAATTATTTATTGCCATATTTAGGGCCACATTTGAATCAATTGGTGTTGTATTTAAGGCTCTTCTATTTTTTGACCCTTTATAGGTGTAACAGGTGCATTACCTTCATTAAAATGCATATTAGCCATGTCCATATTCTCTAATAACAAAAAGTCCATGCTCAGTGCATTAATTGATGTTTTTCCTTAAAAATGCATCTAAAAATAACCTATGAAGATCAATTCAATAAGTTTGTAGTGAATCCACCCATTTTTTAAGTCTAGAGCAGATTCTAAAGAATGAATTCAAAGTCTATACAATGGTTTAGAGTTGCCTTTTTATAGGTGAAGGAGGTTGAATCCTAGTGAGATTAGGATTCCCATTTGTGGAAGGGCATAAACTAATTTAATCTTTTTCAAGATAAAATCTCTATCTTATCTCCTATATTTTAGGGGTGTGAATATTATTCGTATGGTTATATACGTACTTACACACACACACACACACATATATGTATATTTGTATGTATTTACATATGTATAATTGTCATACATTACATGCTCTCAAATAATAGAGTTTAACTATGGATATTTTTTTTCAAACACCATCTTACACTATCTATACATAAAAAAGTATCATTTTTAGGTGCTTTTCACTATGAAACAATGAAAGCTATAATTTGTAAGGTGCCATATATGATTATCTATTTCCTGTTAGGCTAGGACACTATAATTTATGTGTTAGTAGCCTTAACTATAAGTTATCATGTTGTCTGTGTAGACATAAGGATTCAAGATGCTTCCTAGTTTGGAGGGTTTCCAATGATGAAACTTTTAAGTATTCATCAGTTCTCTAGGGATGAAAGAAATAGTCTACAAACCAAGAAAAAATATCTTGGAAACTCTAAAAGTACCTTGAAAATACCAAAATAGAGTCTAAAAATAGTTGTCAGAACCTGAGAAGAATGTCACTTAGCCATTTATAATGGCCACTTGGCTAATGAGGAAAATATCACATGGATATCACATGATGGCCACATAGACATCATGGATGGCCATAAGGACATCCTTCTAGTGTGGCAAGAAATGCATCATTTTTAGGAAAAGTGGGGCCCTTTATAGGACCCATAATTTTTTTTAACGGAGATATAAAAGCCACTTTTTCTTTTAGGAAAAGGGAGATAATTCTTTTGAAAAAAAGTTGCCACTTGTCAAAAACACTCATCTTCTCTTTTTTCTCTCTACATACATATATCAAAGAAAAAACCTTAATATCCATTTACCTTATTGAGGAAGCTTGGAAAAACCTATTTTTTTTCTTAGCTTTGGTGAGGCTCTATCTTTCTTTGCTTAAGGACTATAATACATTAAGGTAAAGCACTTGAGAAAATCCTTAAAAAAGGCTTTTCTTTCTCTTTTCATGTTTTAGGGTTCTTTCATTTCATTGTTCTTCATCTTCTTCTTTTTTCTTTAGTCCTTTTCTTTCCTTTTGGTTACTAGATCAATGATCTTTTAATAAAAATGAAGTCTTAAAATGCCCCCTTTGATAGGTCTAGTCCATTGGAGAAGGGAGATCTATATCTATTTATTTTCATGGTTCATTTAATTTGTGCTTTATTTTGTGTGTTCATGCTTTTTATTTTATCTCTTTCTCCTTTATTTTCGTGTATATCATTCATGAATCTTTATGAGAAATATGGTTTTAGTGAATATATTTGAAGATTCAATCCATTTTTAGGGATGATCTTTATCATTACTTTCATATTTCCTTTATTTAATTATTTATGTTACCTCGTTTATTTGCTTCATGTTTATGAGTTATTATTGTTCCTTATGTCCATAGTTTTTTATTTGATTTGATGCCTTTAATTCGGATTTGGAAAATGGGTATGATGAAATCATCTCTACTCATTTTCTATCTTAGGAAAGTGTATTTCTCAAGATTTTATGTTGGTTTGCCTACTAGTATAAGGTAGTTTTGCATTTTCTATAAATAGGAACAGATGTCTCGGTAGACATTTATGATGTCCACATGGCCATCCTTGGATGTTCATCCTCCTAAAAGATTAGAAATCCTATTTTTGGTTTAGTCATTTATTATTTTGAGGATTTTTTAATTATTTTTTGGGTTTATGGAAGGCCATGGTAAACTTTGGAGATCTATTTTCAAGTATTTTGATAATTTTTTGGTCTATGTTAAATTTTTTTATTTAGCTTTTTAGATCCATTGTAGTAGGATTTATAATTGTAATCAGTCTTGAAATTTTCCTTATGATTCTATGAATGTTGTAATAAGTTAGTTAAAATGGTTTTTGATGAAAATCACATAAAAATGTTTTATAGAAAATAAGAACTCAGTTGCATAAAAAATAAAAGTTTTGGGGAACAAAGTCCCTAATTGCCCAAAATGGTTTTAATTTCATAAAGATTATGCATTTAATTAATAAATATTTTAATTAATGTATTTTGAAGACCAAAGTCTTCTAAATCTAGATTTTTTTGTAAAAATTAGATGAATAAAAATTTTAATGACAAACGACTTTATTCAGTAAAAGTGTTTAATTGGCAAAATTGATTTGGAATTAATGTTCTAATAATAAAAATAATTTTATTCAAATAAGGATGAAGTGTTTTAATTAATAAAGTGGCTTTGGAATCAAAGTTCCATAATTCCCTAAAGAATGATTTTAATTAATAAAATAAATGTTTACAATAATAGTTTTGGAACTAAAGTTCCAGTTACCCAATAAAAATATTTTTTGGACAAATGTCATCTATTTAATAAATTGGCTCAATTTCATGTATGTTGGATATTTATATTTAATGCTTTTATTTTATACATGTGTTGCATTATTTAAATTAATTGCTTTTAGTGTGCAAACGTGTTGATTTACTTAAGTTGTAATAATCATGTGTTTAAGGAGTTTGATAAAACTTATAACTATCGAGATGAAAATTTGTATTATATGGTGGGCATAAATAAAAGTGAATTCCTTAACTCATAATCTCTTTGGTTTACTTCTCAAATTAACCACTCGGGTTGCAACTTACACTTACCATAAGGTAAACTGCCTTATGGGGATGTTCGAGCTCTTGTGTTAGACTTAAATTTGAAACTTGCCTTTTAGAGGCCTATTTCGATCCAGCTCGATCTTGATCGAGGTTCCTCCACTTTTTGGCGACTCCACTAGGGAAGTCCTCTATGGGAATTTGCATTAAAAGTTCCTTATATTTAATATTGGTCAAATCTCTGGTTCTAATATTTATCATTTCTTGAAATTGCATATCATGTTCATAATTATTTTAATCATCCCTATTTCCTTTCTAGTGGTGTTTCAAAGCATGAACCCATTTTCACTTGATTCGGGGTAGTGTCATAGAAGATAATCACCAACTCAAAGCCTCATACCTAAATAGTATATAAAATGGTGTACTAATAGGTTGTTATTGGGAGGACCCATTGGGAGAGACCCATTTGGAGGATAATAACCTTGAGAATGGACCATACCACAACCTCATATAGTTGGCCTAAATACACTTCCTTTTTAGGACACCATAATAATGTGCATTTATCTGGGGTGTGGTCTTCTATTATGAAATGAATTTCACTTTTCTTAAAAGAAAAGGTTTAATTTGTTGAGCCTTTTATAATTAGGATTGATTAAACTAATTTTTATCTTGAAATGATTGGAATTCATTTAACAACAATTGTTAAAGTTTTTGTGTATGTTTAAAATAAGGAGCATTAAATTGTCAATTTGAAATCGTGCATTATTCGTGTTCTTACATTTTTTATTAATGCTTGAATAAAGCCCACCTAGGACAAATATGGCCAAAACACCTATGTGGGAGTACTAGGTTAGAAGGCAACTCGTATGTGTTTGTCTATAATGCATTTAATGAATACATACATCATGCAATTTGATAATTGTCAGGCATTATGTACTAACACCTTATGGTTGGCAGCCATTACAGATTGACTATTGAGTAAAGGTTGGAAGAGGCAACAAAGTAGGCTTGTTTGTATATCACTAAAACTGGGGTTACTAAGCACTTGTAAGGAGGAAATAGTTGAGGACACAATTGAGGAGATAGAAGATAAGGTTCCCCTTTCTCGTCGAGAACTAAACTAAGCCCTTTGACTAAAACAAAAGAGACTTGACAAAACCTTGGTTGCTTTTAAAAATGAGATACTTGCTACTTTATCTACCATTTTAAGCCAATAAATAAATACTCAAGCTGGTGCCTCAAACACCCAAAACCAAAACATCCCATATTCACTTACACTACCCTTACCCAGCCAGATTCCACCCATGCCTAAACCAACGGATAAGCAAAAAAGGGTTGCCTGAGTTAATATGGATGATAACTATATTGAGGATCTAGTTGATGATTTAGGTTTAAAAGAGAGGATTCCCCTATTAAATCTTTTGATGTTAGGGAGGAGGATTCTGCTATTCATAAGCTTTAAGATAAAATAGAGGCCATGTCTTGATTGGTCCTTAGGGAAGAGGGATTGCATTGTAAGACATTTCAACAGTTGCCATTTAAGTTTCATATGCCAAATGTGAGTAAGTTCAATGGGACTTCAGACTTTAGGGTGTATCTCAAGCATTATACAAACTTATGAAAGGAAAAATGCTTATAATAAAATAAATCTTAGGCCTTTTCAATATGTTGTTAATTAGCAAAAACCTTGATTGGTGTTATAATTTAGAGAGAAAGAGGAAAAGATATTGGGGCAAATAAGGAAAACATTTATAGACTAATACTACTACAATTTTAGTGTTGAGGTGACTCTAAAAGATTTAGAGTTGCTCAAACAAAAGAATAATAAAACCTTCGTGGAGTACTTAAGAAGGTAGAGGTTTACTGTGCTTGAGATGAGGGATAAATAAAGAAGTTGATTCAATTAAGATGTTTATTCACAATCTGGAGGATGGGTTAAAAGCACGGAGGATTAAAGACTAGGAATCTTTGAAAAACATAACTATTGATTTGGAAGAGGAAAATGAGGCTAGGAAATGGAAGAGAGGATTTGGCTCTAATGGGAAAAGTAATAATTGAGGAACATAACTACTAAAACAGTTGATATGTTCGCCATAATTGAAAGGCACTATTCCAACTTGGAATGACTTTTATTATGGTGACTCAAAAGGTTACAGAAGGAAGGGGAGTTACAACTATTGCCTGCTAGACCTGCTAGGGTATAAGGATTGCTTAGGCATCAACCTGATTAATATTATGAGTGTCATCAATATACAAGTCATCACACTAATACTTGTTAGACTTTGAGGAATGCCATCAAGGATCTGGTTGACAATAAGTAGATTTTGAACCTCGAGGAAAGGAAGAACAAATGGTAAGGATTATATCACAATATTTCCTTACATGTCATTATGCTTGAATTGAGTTTACTTGAATAGGTGGTAGTTTAAAATATTTATGGTACTTCCTAAGCTTGTGAGGTTGGGGAGTGTCTAAAAAGTATTATAATTGGTTTCTAGAATGAATTAGATTCAAAGGAAGATAGTGAGGGAGAGAAAAAAAACATCAAGGTTGAGTTTAAGACAAAAGTGATAATTGAAGAGCATAGTGGAGCCTCTAGGATTTGGGATAATTTCGATTCAGAATTTAAAGATATAGTGAGTGAGATTACTAGGCCTGAGAGAGTTGAAGTGGTGACTCGTAATGGTCAAGTAGTTGTAGAAGTGCCACTTACAAAGGATAAAGGGAAAGCTACAAAGTTGATAGATCACCTGAGGAAGATGTACTGATTAAGCAACTGAAGAAGACCTTTGCTCAAGTTTTAGTTTGGGATTTGTTGATGAGTTCTCAAGTGTACTGTCATAAGGTAGCCCAAGCTTTGTTTGAAATCCAAACGTCTACTCTTGCTACACCTTAAGAAGTTTTAGAGGTTTTACATGGAAAGAAAAAGGAGATTATTTCTTTTAAAGAACATGAATTTCTTATTAAGGGAAAGAGTTATAACTAACTTTTATTTATCTGAGCAAAAGTAAATGGTAAAAAGATATCATGCGCCATGGTGGATGATAACTCATCTCTTAATGTATGTCCCCTCAAGATCTTAACTGGCTTAAGGATAAAAAAAGGTTGATCTAACTCTTTCAAATTTGGAGATCCATGCCTATAACAATAGCATGAGGAGGCCAAGGGAACTTTTATGGCCAAAGTAAAAGTAGGACCTATTATGGACAATACGATGTTACTATGTCAGATTTTTTGACTAGTTTTGGTCTCTTACTAAGCAGGCCTTCATTTCACAATTTAGGAGGTATACCATCCACTTTGCATCAGATGATTAAGTTCCCTCATAATGGAGCATAGTAACCATCAAAGCTTTTAGAGACAATTTGTACCCACTCTCTGAATTGCTAATCAACCACTTATAGCATTCCACATAGCTAGGATTGATACTAACAATTGGGTAAGCCTTGTGGTCTCTGGGATTTTGGTTTCTATGGACTCATGCATAATAGAAATAATGATGATTGGAATATGCTTAAGCCTATGGGGTTGGCTGGTCTGAGATTTCTAGTTATAACTAAGCTAGATATGTCTTTCCTAAAATATGTTGCTCGCTTTTAAGATTCTAAAGATCATGTTTTTCATTTTAGACCTTAAAAAGTTTGCCCTTTAATTGAGGGTTTCAAACTATTTTAGGGTTTTCTTATCAATGTGATCACTCTTTGATTGTGCTTGTTTTGTAAACACCATATCCTACTCAATTGACTCCCACTTTTGGGTTGGATCAGCCCTAATATGCTTATGTGTTGACTAAAAATTGCCAAATTAAATTAGAGTGGTTGTTATTCTTGAATGATCACACTAATGTAAGGAGGATTAACATTATATCTTGTTGCCTCATCCACTAGTTCTTATTGGTCAACCTTTCTGGTAAGGGTCAATTTCTATTGATTGGTTTTCTTTATCTCCTATATAAAGGTTTCAACCTATTTCCTTTTATTCTAGTTAAAAATCTATTGGGCTTAGACTAGGTATGCCATAATCTAACTTCCTATTTTACTGTAGCCTATTACTCCTTCAATTATGGCTCAAAAAGGAATTGATGATACTTTTTCTCGAGAAGAATTTATAGGGATATCAACCTAGACTTCACCTTTATATGCAGATTCATATTACTCAAAATAATACCAAAGATTAAGTTCAGCTTATGGAAGGGCTTACTGATAATGGCATCTATTTTACTTGCCTTTGGTAGAGATTAGCCTATGTTACTCTTTCTTTTCATGAAGTAGCTATGGTTCTACTTGGTTTTAAGAAGGTTAACTGGTATATGCCTTCTTGTTTAAGGCATCAATTTGGTCATCATCAACACATCCATATTCCTAGTGAGTTGTTTATCGTAAGGAGTGGCTATTGGAGGGTTGAACTTAAATGTGATGTGATCAAGATATGGCCCTCATAGCCTATGTAAGACACCGTTGATATTGAAAAGGCAAATAAAGCCCTCATTTTGGCCTCTTTTAGTGCTTACAAGTTATGGGTAAATTGGTAAAATAAGAAGTTAGGCTTTTGTGATTGCTCTATCAAGAGTTGCTCAAGCTTTAGGCACTATTACTAGACTTTGCTTAGAGTTTCTTCTTTTTTTTCCTTAAATTTAGCATAATATAGTGGATAGTTTAGTTTTTAATTTTGGTAGCAAGTAAGATTTCCTTTTTTATTGCAATTTTTTCTGTTTTATAGAATAATTAATGATTTTTATTCCATTAATTCTTTGCACAATTCACCATTGTATAATTATTCATCAATTATGCCAAATAAAGAAAAAGAAACAAATTTTAACTTTTACTTACTCATCCAATCATCTTGTCCTAAGCAACACTAAGGTATTACAATAATCAACAAAACAATCATGCGAAATAATAACTTTTATCCATGCAACATAGAATCTAAAAGACTTGTTACTAGCACATGTTTTAAGCAAAGTATTTCTTTAAATAACCCATATTAACTGGTTTTTGAAACTCATTCCCCTCTATGTCTTATAGTTTTGTTGTTTTGTTCTTCAAGAGATGTTTATCCACAAATCGGCTTTCCCAATTAGGCTTAAACATGCCTATTAGATCTTGCAAATTTAGCTTTATCTATTTTAGGACCATATCTTTTTCTTTGATCTTATGCAGCTTAATAGCTTATTGAAAACTCTTGTCATCCTCTTTTAGTACAACTAGTTATGGTACAAAGCTTTCAATCTCCTCTCATCTAATAGAGTTAACTGATCATATTTATTCCTTATCCATTCTACTTTAGGAATGTTAACTTTAAGAAAAATCATTAAGGACTTTATTTTTAGTACTATTGGAAGTACAACTTTTGTCTTATATATTAGAGATAGGGTGTTGTACCAATAGATGTCCTATTGGTTGTTCTATATCTCCAAAAAGCAAAAGGAAATTTTTCTACCAATCCTTGTAATTATCCACCATTTTGGATAATATCTTATTTATGGCTTGTAATTATCCACCTGAACCTAAAATACCCTTTATATTCTCACTCGATCTGAACTAAATTATAATTTGGTCCTCGATCCGAATTACTTAAAAAAATTACATTTTGTTATCACCACACAATATTTTATCACAAAAAAATTATCCAACAAAATTTTCAAATAATTACAATACAAGTTTTTAAAAAAATAGAAATATCTAACCAATTTTTCAACAAATTCAATTATATATGACAATTGAAAATAAAAACTTAGTCCCTATTTTGAAAAATACTAAATATATTCTCTATATTATATTTTTTATTTTTCTCATTATAAGGAAAAAGAATATTTAAATTTCAAATGGCTAATTAATTAATAATTCAAGAAATTATATTTATGATTTTGTTAAAAATATTTAAATAATTAAGCTAAGAAAAAGAAAAAAAATTGTAAAAGAGTTAAAATTAGAGATTTGATGATTATGCATATTTTTTTAAAGTTAAAAGTTTGAGGACTAATATATTAACATTTATCTCTCAATTTTTTACATACAAATTAACTTTTAGTCCTTAAAATAAAAAAATAAAATAATTAAAATAAAGTTTGGGTTGGGTTATTTAGGTTTCCCAAAGAAATCTGAATCGATCTGAATAACCGAAATTTCAAAATTTTTTAACCTGACCTGAATAACCCCCAAAAACTCAAAATTTTGGGTTAGTTCTATTCAGATTGTTCGAGTCGGTTTGGGATTTACACACCCCTAGACTTAGGGTTTATATGGGGATGACTTATGGTGTTGAATCCCATATTTATCAAATACGCTTTTAGCATCTCTTTGGAATTAGACGCCGTTATTAGTTACTATATGGTGAGGCATCCTATATCTGCAGATGATTTGACTTCCAATGAACTTCCTCATCTGTTTCACCTCTAATTGACTAAAAGATTGGGTTTCTACTCATTTGGAGAAGTAATTTATATTAACTAGGATAAATTTATATCCGTTAGAATTTGGTTTTATTTCCCCCATGATGTTGATTCCTCATGCTGAGAAAGGCCAAAATGATGATAAATTACACAACTCGATAGGTGATATGTGTTTGAGATTGGCGTGAATTTGACAATTATGACATTTCTTGACAAATTCAAAGTAATTAGGGGTGTTCATAGTTAATCAAAAAAATTGTTAACCATAAAATTTATTCGAATCAAACCGATTTTTTAGGTAACCAAATCAATTTATATGGTTCAATTATTACACTTTTATTTCTTCATTTTTGGTTTTGGTTTTGGTCTAGCATTTAAAAAGTCCACCAATTTTGGTAAAACAATCGATTTGTATATATAGTTTTAACATTTTTAGCAACAGAAAATATTTTGTCACTAATAATTTTTAGTGACGAATAGCCAATAATTTTTAGTGACGAATATCTAACTTTTTAGCGACAATATTTCTAACTTTTAGCAATAGTTTTATCACTATATATAAGTTATAATATTTACAACATTAACTTTTAGCAACAGTGTTGTCACTAAATTATTTTTTATTTTGTGAGTGTACACACACAATCATTTATTATAATATATATCTATATGTGTACTATAAATATTATATATGTGTATATATTTATGTAAAAATAAATTTTAATATAACAAAATTTTTGTACAACAATATTTTTTAAATGTATTTTTATTTGAATTTTGGGTAATATGATATTTAGTTTGTACTTTTTATTTTAAAATACTTTAAATAAAAGAAATAACTTTTCTAATTTACCTATTTTTAACCTATATTATTTATTTAAATTTTTTTGTAGTTAACTGAAAATTATTGGTTAATTGAGTCAAAAAAAATTGAATCGATGGACCGATTAACTGATATTAATGGACTTGTTAACGATTAATAATTTTTAAAAACTGATGTTAATATATCATTTTTTTATTTTTTCTCATGGACTGATTAACCGGTTAATGAACACCATAATAGCAATAGTACTCCAATTGTATCCTTGCTTTAATATTTCTTTGCCATACCATTAATACATGGACCACATGTTTTAGCACGCACTTCTTTCATGACCTTTTTAGCTTCTTTTTTTAGACACTTAAGATGTATTCCATTTGACTATCTTTTGTAGAGCTATCTAGTAAAATACATTAATTTTGAAGCGAGTTGTTTTAGTGACATTTTATCTTTATCACTAATTCCCTTAGAAATTCCCCTTTTTTAAGGTAATATTCGATGTCATGGTACCATAGGTGTCTCTCTTCATTTCCATATATTTGTAACATTTTGACTTCCTTTAACTCATGGAATAGTGAAGAAGATGAAGTTATCACTATAGGTGGTGACTCTAATTTTCCTTTGTGCTCCCATACACTTACTAATACATCAGCTAATTGGTTTTCTTCTTTAAGAATAAAAGCAAAAATACATGGAAAAGAATATTTGCCTAATGTTATTGATTGCTTTGACATAATATCTTAATTAATCTTTTTTTATTTCCCACCCGCCTTCTACTTGATGATTGACTAGCATAGAATCTCCCCATACTTCTATATCTTTTACTCCCAAAGCTATGAGAGATTCTAAACCAAATAAATAGACTTCATACTTGGCCATGCTATTGGTTACCTGAACTTAAGCCTTTTTGCCAAGGGAATCGGTTCTCTTTTAAGTGGTAATAATATTACTCTAATGCCAGCTCCATTCTGATTTACTACTCTATCAAAAAGCATCTAGCATCCGTGTATGCTTATTGCCCTTAGATGTTTATCCGGAACTCTATTTCCCATTCAGAGTCACCCGTAAGAGATTGTTGAGCTAAAAATTTAGCTATAACCCACCTTTTCTTTTATTATCTTTTTTATGGTGTACTCTATGTCGTGCTTCTATAGAATTACCATCCATTTTGCTAATTTTCCAAAAGTGAAGAGGTTGAGTACATATAATTCAATTGGTCGACCTAGTCACTACTATCACTCTATAAGATTAGAAATGATACTGTAATTTTTTAATCACCCAAACCATAGTAATACATGTCCTTTCTACCTTAGGATATTTGACTTCATATGATATGTATTTCCTACTGAGTTAATAGACAACATTTTTTATTCCCTTGTTAATTTCTTATGCAAGCATTACCCTTACCAATTCTTTTTTTTTTATCATTAATACAAAATGAAAGGTTTTCTAGGTTATGGTGATCGCAATATAGGAGGTGACATCAAATCAACTTTAATCTTTTCAAATGCCTCTTAACACTACTTGGTCCATTCTAGTAGTTGAATTTTCCTTATTAGCTTAAAGATAGGTTCACATACAAAATTGAGCTTAGTAATAAACTTAGAGATATATTGAAGTTTTCCCAAAAATCCTCTAATCTCAGTTGGATAACTTTCACTTTTTTAGGATCCATTTCTATCCCACATTAGCTTACTACATATCTTAGATGTTTGCCAAAGTAAGTCTAAATATGCACTTCTTCAGATAAAGCGATAAGTTATACTTCTTTACTCTAGATAGAAATTTCTCTAGGGCTTCTACATGTCCTTTTCTAGTTTTAACTTCACTATCATATCATCTACATATACCTCTACTTTTTATGGATTATATCATGGAACAGGTTGGTGGCCATACATTGATATGTGGCTTTAACATTTTTTAAACCAAATGGTATGAATTTATAGTAATATGTACCCTATTAAACAATAAAGGTGGTTTCTATTTTATTCATAATTGCCATGAGAATTTAGTTGTATCCTGAAAACACGTCTACTAAGGAATACATGGTGTGCAAGGCAGCATTGTCTATAAGCACATCTATGTGCGAGAGTGGGAAATTGTCTTTTAAGTAAGCCTTGTTCACATCTTTATAGTTAACACACATCCTTATATGACTGTCCTTCTTTGGTATCGACACTATGTTAGCTACCCAAGAGGGAAATTCCACTACATCTAAAAAGTTTGCCTCGATTTGCTTTCTTACTTTATCTTTTATTTTGTTAGCCCATTCTTGTCTCATCCTTCATAGTTTTTATCTTATAAGCTTGGTATCAATAGGTAAGGATGTAATGTTAAGCTATGTCTCAATCTATTATAGGCATGTAATTATAAAACCAAGCAAATATCTTTTCATATTTCCTTAATATTTTCTCCATTGATTTTTTTTCTCTTACAAATAAGTCATATGGTGGCAATATGATCATAGGGTTTTGTTCATTTCTTAAGTTAAATTTTGATGCATGGATAGAATTAATATTTAACATGCTTATTAGATGATCATCATAATGTGTAGTGCCAGTAGGCAAGATGTTAAACAAGTAAGCAAAATTGAAGTAGACTTTATTAATCTTTTAGGTGAATATATCATCATCAAACAAATCTAATTATAAAAGGAAATCATCTAAAGCACTATCCATAATACTACCTAATCTATTGTCTGCAAAATCTTGAATGAAGTCTCAGGCAGTGGTGATCACTTTTAGGGTTAGGATCTCTTTAAATCTTTGTCCTCTAAGGTTAAATACTATATCTTCAGGATCTCTTTTTTGTTATGTCTCGATCTTAACTCCTGTCTTCTTTGATTAATAATCAAATCTACAAAGATTTTGAATCTAAATTTTAGTATGCTAGTGATTTGTGTACATTTGGGTGAACTAGTATAAAAATTATTATTACCACTAATGAAAAAATCATTTAACTTGTTTTCTTGTTTAGGCAACTTATCCATCTCTTTATATCATAATCCTTGTGCATTTGAACTTTGAAATCTAGGAAAGTGGGAACTCCTTTATCGTTTTTACCTAAACCCATTCTTAGAAAGAAGCTGGATCTTTTCATTATGCTTGATATGTGAGGATCCATCTCGTCTTCATATATCACAGCTACTTGGAATCATAATAGTAGGGGTTGTTCTAAATTTAGGCTTGAGATTGTGTCACCTATTGCTGAAGCTTTTATCTCTACTACTTCATTGTTTAGAGGAAATTTGATCATCTGGTGAAATGTAGATGGTACTCTACCAAGATTGTGAAACCATAGCTGCCCTGAGACTATGGCAATAGTCATGGGTATATCTAGAACAATAAAGGTAACTTTATTTTAAATTAGTCCAACCTTTACTGGAGTAATAAAGATTCATTTGGCATTGCATTTCGTATTATCATAAGCTTGGATTACCATGTCAAATACCTTTAAAGCTTCTTTCTTTAGTCTAAGGATTCTTATAAGCCTTTAAGGTTTGACATTTACGGCAAAACCATTACCTATTATAGCACATGTCGTGCATTTTCTTCTGGCTTTAGCTTGAATATATAGAGGCTTATT
>CANXYI012011092.1:0-14543 GCA_948208565.1 Hura crepitans
GCATAATAGATAAAAATGACCAAATGAATAGTAACAGTCTCGTAAAGTGACCAAATGAATAGTAACTTTACGACCACAAGTGAGATTTTTGGCAATTGTGTGCATTTTATCATAAAATGTAACCAAATGATAAAGTTAGAGTCAGGAACATAAAAAATAAGAATTATAGTCTAAGTATGTTATTGGCCCATCAACTAGACACCCATAAGATAGGATGATCAATTAATTTGGGAGTTAGCAGCTACTAGGCAGCTTGGTCCTTCTAGGGCCACTATTGTGTTTTGATTGTGGCAAGTGTAGCCATCGAGGTTCTGACATGAACCCTACATAGTAGGGTATTAGGACATCCACCTGGGCTGATCCCTGCTACCTAGTTGTCTATTTGTGGATATTAGGAAGTTCCATAAGGCTGATCCTTGCTATCCACCCTTAGTGATGCTAATTTGATTTACGGATATTGGTTGGTCTATGAACTGATCCCTACTATCTGCTAGTTTGGTATTGAGAGGTTTACAAACTGATCCTTGCTATTGAGCGAGGTAAGTGTAGCTACCTAGGTCCTAAAAGTGGGCCACTAAATAGGATAGTCTTGCTATCTGGTGTCTTAAAGAGTTGTCTATCTATCATAGGCCTTTAATAATAATAAATTAGGCTGAAACATAATTGAATAACAGAACTTAAAAGTACACTAACTTAGAGGAGTTAGGATGAATATGATGAACATTGATTGCTGCATGTTGCTTATGTGCATGATAGACATATTATGTTTGGCTTAATCCACCATTGAGTTTTATACTCAGCATGTCAATGTTCCGATGTGCAGGCATTAGAGTGAGCAATAACTAACATCAGACATTGTCTTTAGTGTAGCTACTATCGAGTCATTTAGTATCTTTTTGTTTTCTTTCTTTGTAGTTGGTAGAAATGCACTCATGTGTATAGAACTATTGTGGGTTATGGGATGCCTATTAACTGAACTTGATTTACATGTACAATTTTGTATCGTAATGAAAATCTGTTTATGCATAATTATGTGTTGATGGGTCTATGACCTTAAAATCTATGAAATGGGTATGTTACTGATATTGACTATGTTCTGGAGGACCAGAGGGTTTAGAAGGGGAATGTGATTGAGAAAATGAGATTATAAGTGTTTTTCTCTATAGGTTTATTTGGGGTTAGTTACCTGGGTAGGCATTATGCTGCTTGATTTTCTATAGTTGTCTAAGAACATCAGTTAGGAGTTTTAACGGACTAAAATAATTAGTAATAAGAGAATAAATAACTAGTTATGGAATAAGGGTATGTTTGGTTAACATTTGTTAAACTTGGGTAGAAGTTAAACAAAAGGTCCTTGGGAAAATCCAAATGGGCAACCTCTTCGAAAAGTAGCACGCCTTGCCTATTCAGGTAGAAATGGGTAGGGGGTGTTACATACATATCTAGCTTTTGTTAGTTATGGATGAGGCTCTAATTTAAAGAAAATCAAGTAGTTATTTTTCCATAAAAGTGATTCGAATGATAGTGCATATGTGTGCTACACTTGTGAGTGCATAATTATACATATCTTCAAGTCATTAACTATATATGGATGTGATGGTTTATGCATGTGTGAATACAAAATGTTAATTGTGTGTACATGTTGCATTTATGATAAGTAATTTGTGGAGACCACATGCATGTGACTAAGATCACTCATATGCCTAATACAAGGGATCTGATACAAGAATGGGGTATACCCAACTTGTTAATAAAACATGAAGTGCTTAGAAATGTTACGTGCAATGCATATGTGTGTATAAAATTAATGTATGTCTACTTAGTGAATGCAAAGGGCATTAATTGTGAATGTGATGATAAAGTCTATGTGAACTGTGTGAAAACAAGCATGTGAAAAGAGTTTATAAGTCCATGCAGACATATCTATAAGTTTAATCTATGTGGACTAAAGAACAAGTGCCAAGGTATAAATAGGTGAGGTAAGTCCGTGCGAATAGAAATGAAATAACTCTATGCAAATGAAAGTGAGGTAAGTCTATGTCGATGTTCTATGACAAATCAATAACTATTGGCTATCTTCCTTTCTCTTGATTTCTATACTTCATTCTTCTTTATTTCCTTTCAAAAAGAAATCTCCAATGGCTCTCTCTCTTTCCAGCACTCTGCTTCTTCTCCCTCTATTGATACCACAGTAAGAGAGCGGATTTTAGTACTCTTCTTCTTCCTCTAGCTGTGGGTTCCTCTCCTACTCTTCCTCTAGTCAAGGACATCTCTATGCTAATTTTGGAGGATTTCATGCTGTCTATGGCAATTAACTGCCCGTAAAGCATTGCTCCGATGAACGGAGTTTCCTTTGGTGACCTAACTCCGATTCTAACTAATTTGGCTCACCACACCTACACAAAAGTGTGCTCCTAAGTGTATTTTCTTCCCTTTATATATTTTATTATGTGTTTAACTAGTTTTTTTTTGCATCTTCTTCCTATTGGCTATCTTTGGTTTGATAAGTTTATGCAGACTTGGTTCACCTAGGGCTGCCTAAGTCCGTACGAACCTTATCTTAGCTTAACTATTACAGAATCATTAGCATAAGATGCTATGACTTTCTATATATCATAGTTTAAGTAGTCCATATGGACTCATTAGAGGATATATAGAGTCTGTGTGGACATAAGTTTCCTTATGTGCATTGTCCGTGTAGACTTGTTGCTGGTTTAGCCTTTCTATAGGTAGTTATACAATATGTGTGTTTATGGTTCATGTGAACTTACAATGGCTTACTTGCTTATTGTCCATGCAAACATCTTTGTTAGAGACTTTAGTCCATATAGACATTTGTCTTATATCTATTTACCTTTTGTAGACTTGCCTTAAATGTGGGGGCACCCTATCTAGACCACAACAATGGTATTCGGTGATACCTATCCCTATTAAAAATAGGATGAGAGTGATAGGGTTCCAAACATTTATGGACCATTTGGTTTGCGGAGATTTTCATTGAGATTTATAGACTTTCTAGGCTCTTTTGGATAGGTGGATGGACACAATACACACATTTCACTTGTCATTTAAGGAGTTGGCAATAACACATTTTGATTAGGCCTTCATTACCGGAGTACTTTGCATTCGGAGGGTTATTGCTTTTTATGCTTTCTGTTGCTACCCTTCACTTCGACTATAAGAGGTGAAAGAGCTGTTGGGCTTTATACCTCAAGCCTATTCTAAGAGCAACTGTTGCACTGATTTGTATGAGAGGTGGGTGGATGTGACCCTATCTAGTCAGTCTGAAGTTAATCAGTATGTGTGCTACTTCCTTATATACTTGCTGGGTACCACATTATTTGCCAATGCTAATGGTAATGTGAGCTAGAGCTTTCTTCCTATAATAGAGTAGATTGAGGGTTTTGGCTCCTAGAATTGGTGTTGTTTCTCACTTGGTTGGGTTTTTAGAAGCTTATATATGGATATTCATACCAAGAAAAGCCATTGATTCATGTAAGGCTTCATATCAGGTGTTCTGGTGAGTAATCCATTACAATCCCCTTTTTTGCTTCTTGTGATCCTTTCCAAATTTGACCTTATACCTTTGCTTTTGTGGATTTGGATGTACGAGCTTCACTCATTGCCTCGACCCTAGGAGTTAGACATCCCTCACTGACACCTAATGATAGATAGATGAGTTTGACAATCTTTAGGTCTTTAGAATGCATCTTCTTTAATGTAGCATTATTAGTACCTTAGTTCTCGAGCTTGGTCTGATGTGAGAAAGCCCATTATTAGCAATTTAAGTGATTAAAATTAACACTTTACCTTTGTAGATTGATTTAGCATGGTGGGTCTTCCCATATGAGGGATGCCAAACTTTTTATATTCTATTTGAAAATTATCTTCCTATAAGATGTTACTGACCACCCCTGAAGCTTATTCATAGTTTCTAAGGGAGAGAGTACTAGACTAGTACATAGGGCTTGATGCATGTCATGTTCCCTAGAGTCTTTCTGACTTGATGCTATTAAGGAGATATATTGATGATTTGGAGTTTATGTGAGGTATGATCGTAGGTATGCCTAGGAGAATATTGGTAAAGAGTGATGGGGAGGGTTACCTCTCTTAGGAATCTACTCACTTACTGCCTTGGGTGCCTTACACTTTAGGACCTCCTCCTCCTTAAGTGAATTACATGATCACTTACAAATTATTTTTGAAAACAACTTTTGACTATGTGTCATGTTATAGCCTATTACCACCACTTCTAAAGCTGGACTTTCTTTGACTAAAAAGAGGATGAGGACTGTTCCTAGTTCTTTAGGTTCTTAGTTTTCACCTCTTTCTACTCATTCTGCTAAGAGTGGAGTTTCCAATCTATTTGCTAGTTTATCATCATTGCTTGATGAAGTTATGAGCACCTTGATTGATGTACTAGAGTTGAACTACATGTGATATGGTGCGATTAGAGAGTTATCCTCTGCTTGCTTTTGCATTGAAAATAATTGGCCAGTTCCTTTTAAGCTAGAGAGCACCATATTGTTATGATACCTTTTAACTTTTACTGATTACTATATTAATAGGTAAAGAGCGCTCCTGTAAAGAGAACTGCTCATGTAGTTGAAGCCTTCAGGCAGGTGATAGCGGACAACACTTGAGTTCTTGTTATAAGCAATTTCTTGCAATCGTTGATTTATGAAAATGTGTATATATGCATGTCACGCATTGATCCTTTATTCTTTTATAGAGTGAGTTGTCAAGAAGGGTTACTACTCTTTGTAAGACTTGAAAAAAGCTGAGGGCCTTAAAGATTTCTAAGAAATTGGTGCTTTCTACAAATGATGAGGACAAAGAAAATGAGAACGAGAATGAAGGATGAAAATAGATTGTAGCTTTACCATTTTTGTAAATAGGCTCCACATTGTGTATATATAAACATTAGCACATAATCTTTTGCTTTAAATACAATCCTTTATCCGTATATACAAATGTATGATAATTAATGATAAAAGCATGCTACCATAATTGAATAACATACACCATCTCTATCAAGGGACTTGTATTATAGATTGATAATGTTGAACCATAGATGATGACAATTTGCATTATTGCAATTGCTATTCTGCTAGAGGTTTAGTGACCTCAAATGAGTGCCATTTTTAGAAAGAATTACTTAGAAAACTTGGCACTTCATAGTTCTTATTGGTAATTCTTAGAATATATAGACATGCTGCATAATGGTCCATGCAGTTATTATTTTTGCATGACTCCTAGATGGTAATAGACACTACTACGGAGATGTCTCAACTAGTCTATGTGGCCCATGACATTGACTTTGGATGTTTTAATGTCCATATAGACATCCTCGCATGCTTTAGATTTCTTATCGTAGCAGGAAGAGAAATGGTAAAGGTTATGGCCTATAAATACCTCTTTTCTCTTTTGTTCATGCCATACTTCACTATGTCTCTCTCTTTTAGTCAACAGTTGTCGAAGATCTTAGAATCAAAGGCTTCTTAGACTAAACATCCTTGCTCCCTTTTCAACTTTTAGATTTTGAGAAAAGTGAGAATTGACCATAACTTTTTGAATGCCACTATGCATTATTGGGACCCTATCTATCATGTGTTTGTCTTTAATCATCAAGAGATTACCCTAACTATCGAAGAATTTGCCACTATTTTGAATTATAATGTTTTTTTAAATGATCCCCTAGCTTTCCCATCTTTCGTGGAGCATTATATTATAGATATTGTTCTTGCTTTAGGTGTTTCACCTTTTATGGCTTAAAAGGTGATTCCAAGTATAAATCTAATTTCTTTGTAAGAGATTTTTTATTTTGCTCACAAATATACCCTCAACTTAGTAGAATGGGCTAAATATGTGTTGCTATGCATCATTGGTAACTTATTAGTAGTCACCTTTAAAGATAAGCTTTGTGATTTCATGGTCCTCTAAATTCTAGCTAAAATATGATCTAACCATAATCTTTCTAGTGTCTTCTTCACTAAAACCATTAGAGGATTGGATGCTTTAAAGAGAGGGGACATTGATTTTGTAACCAGAAGGCCACTTCTTTTATAGGTATGCATAAAGAGCCCTTATAGGTTTTCCCCCTAGCTTTATTTTTCTTTTAACCCTAACTTTTACCTAGCATGCCTATGAGTGTTTTTACACTAGTAGGTTTGCATGACTTTTGCTTAGGTTATCTTGTATCAATTTTCTAACCTAACGGCCCTTTTGTATATAGATTTGGTCACAAGAGAAATTAGGACTACTTGTAACTCCTCCAGAAAAGCTTTGGATTAATTATGCTTCGAATTACTATTATGAAAGGAAACTTGAGAAGGAATTTAACACTTGTGATCAATGGGCTAAATGGCTTAGTACTATTATTGCAGTTTGCTGAAGGTGTATTTGGTGAAAGATCACCTATTTTTCTTTATCTTGACATCTAGGCTATGTTCGCTTGATCGGATTAAGGCATGCTACATTTTAAATCCCTTTATGGATCTAATGGCAATTTGGTCTATTTCAAAGGGTCTCTTATGAAACTTTAAGGTTTCACAATGGGCTTTTAATATGTCATTTCTTATGCTCTTTTCTCGATTTGTGGAGTCCTCATGCTGTACTGAGAGATGTGCCTAATCATATGACTAGCAAGATAAATACATATGAAAATTATAGAGATTGGATTTTAAGTACATCTAAAGATAATAAGATATTAGTACTAAAGGGAAAATGTGAGGATGAAACTTCTATGTTTGAAAATAGAATATGTGTTTAGACTTTTAGAGTTTAGTTACTTATATGATCTTTCTCACTTGATGGAAGATTGCATACCAATTATCATGAGTAAAGCATTTTTTATATCAATTGCATTTGAAACTAAGTTATTTAATCTTGGAAAATATATTAATTTCCCATTAATGATAGTGTCATTACCAATCATCTTGAAAAGTTTTCTTTATTGGACATTTTCTGTCAAATCCCCTAAATTTTGTATTAAGCACTTGATAGGTTTTCACCTCATCACGGCATCCTAATTTTTCCCTAAGCTGTCCTGTTTGTGTTTTTAACTTAGCAGACCTCTTGCTACCACTATGTATCTATACCTTCTGGTAGCTGACGGCCTTATTTCCCCAATTATATCTATACCCCATGTGGAAAATAGCCAAGGAGGTGACAAACTAGTGTAGTTGTTAGGCGGTAGGTAACTTAGGTTCCCATAAATCTAGCAATTTTTGACTAAGTGACAACAATTTGTTTCTAGGGTTAACTAATAGTATCCCAATTGCATGTTCTTTTTAGCTAAGTATCTCCCATTCATGTGAGGACCACAAATGCCTTCGTACACCTCTGTGAGTATTTTTTGAGCTTTTGATTCATCTACATATCTGAGCTAAATGCCATTTAACTACCTTTTGTACAACATTCCTTGGTAGGAATTGAACTGAGTTAATAATTTTCGTAAGACCCTCTTATTTTTCTCAGTTGTGTGGTTTGGTTACTATCTAGTTTCTAGGTATACTTTGATGTCATGGTACCAAGGCAAGTCGACATTAGTTTATTTGGTTATAGTGCTAAATATATCCATGTAGGTATGGAATCTTTATTTTCTAAAGTGAATGGCTTTAAGCAATTCTTTTTTGGTGAGGTTTAAGACTAATATCAAAATGGCTAAGGCATAAATGACTTGATTTTATTCCCTAGGGAAGTGATGAAAAGTGCTTTGATTAAATCCTTTGAATAGATTTGTGAGTATTTTGATATACTTGCTTATGTTATAATCCTTAATCTCCCAATTACATTTCACTAGGATTATGACTAGCATAGAATCCCTGTATTCATCAATCACTTATGGCCCTAGCTGGAATAAAGTTTCAAGGCCATAGGTGTATGCTTTATACTCTACAATGTTGTTAGTTGCATGGAATTCCAACTTTCTAGCTAAAAACATTTGCTTAACATTTAGGTTGATGAGTAGAACATCGACACTTGTGCCTTTTTGGTTATCTGCTCTATCGAAGAACATTTTCTATCCTTCATTGGATATCACCCTTAAGTATTCATCTGGAAACTCAAATTCTTCCTACTTTCCCTTGATTAGGTGTTGTGCTAGGAATTTTGCTACTGCTCGGCCCTTGATCATGTTTTTACTGATGTAAAAGATGTTAAACTCTTGCAAAAGTAGAATGCATCAGCTTATTTTACCTATTAAAGAAGGTGTAGTTTACAAGTAACTAAGGGGGTCCTATTTTCCTACCACTTCCATTTTGTATGATTGAAAATAGTGGCACAGCTTTTTAGAGACCTAAGTTACTCCCAAACATATCTTCTCAACTTCTACATACTTCTATTAGTATTAGAGCAATTTCTTACTTAAGTAATAGACTACATTTTCTACCTCAGACTCATCTACTTGCACAATGAGGACTCTTATTGAAGATTCTTCAACTACAAGGTACATGATTAATGATTTTCTAGGTTTTGGTTGTCTTAGGGAGTGAGGTTTGGTTAAGTATTATTTAATGGCTTGAAAGACTTTGTCATAATCTTCGTTCCATTCCTTCTATTGTTTTCACAATCTTCTTTCCATTCCTTCTATTGTCTCTTGTGTAATACATTAAATATAAGCTCACAAACCAATGTGAGTTTGGCTATGAACCGGCTAACATATTATAGTTTACCTAAGAATCCTCTAACTTCCTTCTTTGATCAAGGGATAGGCATTTCCAAGGTCACTTTTACCTTATCTGAATCTCTTCAATCTCTTTTTTGCTAGCACAAATCCTAATAATTTTCCTTACGTTACTCTAAAAATGCACTTTTTAGGGTTGAGCCTCTTATTGAATTGGTCTAACCTTTGGAAGAACTTTTCTAATGCTTCAAAGTGTCCTTCCCTTTTAGTAGACTTCACTATCATATTGTCCATGTAGACCTTAACTTCCTTGTGCATTGTGTCATGGAAAAGCTTAATAGTCATCCATTTGTAGGTTGCTCCTGTATTCTTTAGTTCGAAAGGCATTACCTTGTAATAGTATATCCCTTATTTAGTTATAAAGGCCATTTTAAATTTGTCAATCACCTTAATCAGAATATGGTTATACCCTAAAAAACCATCGATAAAGGAGTACATAACTACTGTAGCTACACTGTCCACTAGTACATCAATGTGGGGTAAAGGAAAGTCATCCTTATGGCATGCTTTATTTAGGTCCCAATTATCAACACACATTTTAACCCTTCTATCCTTCTTAAGTATTAGAGTGATGTTGGCTAGCTAGGGGGGGAAGACAATTTCTTTAATAAACTTGGCTTTGAGTAGCTTAAAAACTTCTTTATTTACCTTTTCTACCTACTTGAGTCTCATTCTTCTTAACTATTGTTGGACTGAAGTGGTGCGGTCATAAGTTAGAATGGTATGTTCAACAACTTCATAGTTAATACTCGACATGTCCTTATAACTCCAGGTAAAGATTCTTTCATACTTTTTTAGTAATCTCTTAAATTTTTTCCTTTCATCGATAGTAGTATCATGCGCAATTAATACATTTTTAGGTTATTCATTTATGCCAAGATTAAAGAGATAAGTTTTAATGCAATTAATGTAAAAAATGCTCATGTAATGATTGCTTGGATGCATGCTACTATTAGGAAAAATATCACACAAATAAGCAAACACATTGTTCATTTTATTGCAAAGAAGATTGTTTGCCTCAAAGAGGTCACAAAAATATAGTTCATCAATGAGTAAATCAAAATCTACATCTAAATCTAACATAATCTCAAGAGAGCTGAAATAGACATCTTTAATAAATGACGGCTTAGGAAAGACTTTTTCTATCCACTGGATATGAGTAAGGTTGCCTAATTCCTAATTGATGAGGTCTACAAAAATCTCAAAACCCGACTTGTAACATCTATCCACTATCATAGGTTATGGAGTCCCATCATACCTTATACTCTTTTGCTTGACAAAGTAGTCCCCAAGACTATTCCCTTTCTTTAGGGTCTACTTTTACTTAGATCATATCCTAATCCTCTTGTGTCCTTTTAGGTGTAGAGCTATAGTGGATCAGTAATACCTTGCAAATTCTTCCCTAAACTAGCACCAGGGAAGAAATTCATCCTCTTCATCATTTTGGATAAAGTGGGGTCTATGTAGTCTTTATAAAACCCAACAACATGAAATCCAATGAAAGGCTGATTGGAGATAGCTAAGGTAGAAACAACATGATTGATTTTAGCCTTTATAATGATAATGTCACCTTCATATAGGAACTTGATCATTTAGTGCAAGGTGGAGGGGACTCCTCTAAGTGTATGGAAACAAGGTCTCCCTAGCAAAATAGAGAATATAGTTGGGATATCAATCACAATAAATTTTACCTCATCTATAATTAGCCCCACATAAATGTTGGTTATGAAGGAACCTTTAACTTGTCTTCTTGTGTCATCATACACTTTGATAATGATACTTAAAGGTGTCAGTCCTTCCTTTTTAATCCCTAAACTAGATAAGATTTTAGATGGATAGACTTACAATGAGGAGCTATCATTGACTATGGCACACCTTATCTTTTTTCTATTCACTTCAGTCCTAATGAAAATAGTTTGATTATATTCCCTTCCTTCTATGGGTAGGTTAGCATCTAAAAAGGTGATAATGCCTATCTTACCTATTTTCATCACTTGTACTAGCTCATTAGGCGTAATAGTGGTAGATACAACAACTTGACCTAAAGTTTCAACCACCTTTTGCCTATGGTCCTTAGATGACATTAGTAAGTCCCAAATGTTAATATTAACTTAGGTGTTTTTAAGCTATTTTAGCACTTCCTCATGCTCATTTTTCTTGGCTTTAGGCTCTTTCTTGGGTAAGATCTTATTGATCTTTTTGATTCACTTTATTATTTCTCCTTTAACCTAAGTTGCTCTATCTTTCCCTTTTTAGAATCTTCATTAAAATATTTATCCTAGAAGTTTGTGCTCTCCCTAGGATTACTATCACTCACGCTCTCTTAGAAGTTAGTTATAAGGATGGATTCACTCTCTCTCACCCCTTTATAGATCTTTTGATCAAATTAATAAATATCTCTAAGCACGTATTTAACGGCAATCTAGATTTAAAAAGGCAAGTGGCTTGGTGTTTGGGTAAGGGATTTGAGGTGGCTTTAGGATCGAGTATTTACTTTAAATCTATAGGGTTTTTGATGGCTTTTCTAAGGATTTTATAGTTGTTATTAAGGTGTCTAGTTCATTGGTGATAGTCACAATACTAGTCGTGCCTGTGATTGGTTAGTAATGGTTCATTGAGTGGCTAAGGTGGAAGTGGTTGTAACTTGTCCTCTTTGGTGAGTTTTCTTAAACGCCATGATAGAGACTTACCTGGGTTGGAATATCTCCTACTTTGGATAGCATACACATCGGTTATCATGAGTGTGCGCCCAGTGTTATTACTTATGAAAGTGGGGTTACCCGTCCTCTTAAACCCTTATTCTAGAAATTCTCCTCTAAGTCAATGGCAATGCCTTTCAATTGTTCCCAAGTGGTGGTACCTTCAATAGTGAGCCCACTATTTATGTAACTATTCACATTCTTGATTTACATCTTAATATGATCAATATTTCTTAGGCTTATTCCTTATTTTCAAAATTTTATCCCTCTATCTTTGTAAGTAGTCAAAGAAGCTCTTATTCAGTCTTCGCTTCACCAACTCCAGATCTTTTAGTGTGATCTCTATACTGGCATTATTAGAGTACTACTTACCAAATGCTTATGCCAATTCATTCCCATCTTCTTTAACCCTCTTCTCTTATTATTGATACCAGTCTAAGGCTTGGCCCATGAGAGACATATTGAATAGGTTCACAATTTGCTCCTTAGAGAGGTGAGTGGCTCTCATAACAGTAACATATTACTTTAAGTGAGTACAAGGGTTAGTCATGCCATCAAACTTACTCAAGTCTAGCATTCTTAACCTAAGGGGCAGTGCTCGGTTAACCCTTAAATTGATATCATCAAGATCAATGTCTTTGCCCTATGTGACTAGCCTAGTCATAGCTTCCATCTTCTCATTGAGCTTCTTTAATTGGTAATCCTTAACTGCCTTGGGATAGGGAACCTTGTGGTAAGAGTTGGTGACCTATGGAACTTTATCACTAGAAGAATGGTCATCTCCTCCATCTACTACATCTTTTCCTTTATAAGTGGCTAAAGATTAACCTACTTTCTTCTAGTTATAGATGTGGGATAGGGCACTCATTACAACTGCCATTATCCTCTTCTCTATCTCATTCATTGCCTCTATAAATATGTCTTTAGTCACATACTCATCAGCCAATATAGTTCCTCGCTTTGATTCAATTGGTAGTGCTTCACTAGTTTGGTTAAGGCACTTACTTATCCATTTCCATTGAGTAATATGAAAGATCAACGGTGGCTGTCAAAATAAGGGGTTAGGGATGATGTATGTATAATATTAACTATGCAAGATGCAGATGATGTATGATATGTAATGCATGTTCATAGTGCAATAGGGACAAACACATGCAAGAAACCTTCTAACCCTATTTTACCCACACATGTGGTCGAGCCTATAATGCTCGTAAGTCGAGACTTCGTGAATAGTACCACTGAGGTTAAAAAGTGGTCTCTGAGTGCCATATAACTTTTATAAGGCCCAAGGTAGGGATATAGGTCATGAAACTTTGAGAAGCTATAAAATGATGAAATTTACTTAATTTAAAGATTTAGCAGAACTAATAAATTATTTTATGTTGTAATCTAGTGGGCCGTAAGCTTAGATGGAGTCAGGCCAAGAATAACTTAGGATGTGCTCAGACAGACCTAAAAATACCATACACTAAAGGTTAAAAATTTCTCGGAGTCCATAGGTGAAAGAATTTTTTAATTTTGAGCATTGCATGTAAATTGAGGCAGTTGGATAACTATCCTATCGATGGAATTTGGCTCTGAAATTTTACGAGCCTCTAAATGGAACTAATTAAGTATTTTTAAATAAACATAATAATTTTTAGAGGTTTAAGTGATTTTTAAAAATTCCTTGAAGTTTCTATCAAAATTGAGTTTTTTCGGGATGCTCAAGTGGCATGTGACCCTACCTATACCACCTTAGCCATTATATAAACTCCATATTAATGCCTAAGTATCCATATGGCATAATCCACCCACCACCCATTCACATCCTTCTCCTTTCTCCTTCACTATCTCGATGCCATTCTTTCTCTCCTTCCACCATTTTAGTTATTTTTGCAAGCTTTTCTCTTCTTAGTTTTCACTAAGAATCATGTTAATGTCTTAAGAATTGAATTGTGAAGGAATTGGAAGCCATAGGAGTGCCTAAAGCACAAGGAAATCCAAGGTGTAAGGAAGTGTACATCAAAAGGTTGCTAGGATACAACTTCTTATATGTAAGTGTTTCTACCCTTTTTAATTTATTTCTTAGAGGATTTCATATTTCTAAGAATGCCAATAGTCTTAGAATTTTATTTGGGGGACTTGTGTGATTTTTCAAGGATTTTTTAGTGGGAAATGGTGTGAATGGAAGTTGAGGAAAAGTAAGGGGTATTTAGGCCTCATTCAAGCTCTAAGTGAAGAATAAGTCTCCTTTAGTAGAAAGGTATGTGAATTTAAGGCAGTTAAAGCATGAATTTAAATTTCAAATGTAATAAGCCTAGTAATCTTGTACAAAAATGGTGGCAATTGTAGCTAAATGTGTGTAATAGGGAGTTAGGCATGTAATTGTCTTAATCATGTGTGGAATATATGCTTGGAATGATAAATTGGTTAAAAGAATACATGGAGGGCCTTAGTCATCATTTGGTTGAGAGGTAGGTGTAAGTGTGATTGTTAAGGTAAGTTTGGCATAGTTTCCAAGGTTTTGATATGGAAAATATATGAATTATAAGTATATGTAGGGAAATTATGAATAGTGGTAATAGACCTTAGTGTGGCCAAAAGGTTACTTGGTATGGGAACCTAGTATATAGTAGGTTAACATGACAATTTATGTGGCAATTAGCTTGTTATTGATGGCATTATAGGTGTAGGTGATGAAATTGATGAATAAGGTTTGTGTGTGTGTGCACTTAGTGTGGCCAAGACATGTCTAAGATGTATAATAGCCTAAGTTGCATTGTAATGGCATTATATTTGTGTAAGCATACTTGAAATATGTTAAAATATGTGTATGTGTGCTTAAATATTGATAAAGGTATGTGTATGGCAATTTGGGGACATTGGCCGAAGGGTATACAAGGCTCAAATGGTATAAAAAGTGAGGTATGACTCAATATGTATATGTGTATGACATGGCATGACATATTTGGTATGAATTGTGCAATGTTCATATGGCATGACTTAGGTGAGAATGCATGAGTAATAAAGCAATTAGGATAACTTTTGAGGTTAAGAAATGGCATAGAAAAATGCATTGAAATTGGCTTAAAATAATGAGGTAAAAGTGGCTTTAAAATGTACTAACTTTGGCATGAAAATGAGAACTAAAATTTAGACATTTTGGGATGGTTATG
>CANXYI012011505.1:0-11415 GCA_948208565.1 Hura crepitans
AACTCAAGATGTCGAATAACATCTCTATAAGTGTATTTGATAAAAAATGTGCTTAAAAGTGTGAATTGTGAAATTTCCATAATAGGTGTCATTTAGGGTTTGCATGATTTTAAGGGTTAAAATAACCTTAAATTGGCTTTAGGGATATTTTAGGGTTTAATTCATGCAAATGGACTAATCTGAATGAAAAATGGAGTGAAAAATAGTTAAATATAGAAGATGGAAAAATGTGCATGTTGTATGGGATTTAAGGATAGACGAAATTTGTGAAATTGTTATGTATGAGAAGGAAATTAGAGTATAATTAACTAGAATGAAGGAGTATAACATGTAATACGAATGTACATTGATGACTAGGTGAAATGATATGAATGTGATGCATGAAATGTATGTGTGTGCATGGTGACATATGTAGTACATTTTGTGTGTAACATATAAATTAGTGGTGATACTTAACAATGTGCATAATGTTAATGGTTAACATGAGAATTAAGAATGATATGGTGATGCACATAATGGGAATGGTATTATGAGAAAAATGATGTGATATAACCACTCAAGGTGATAATGCTTAATGATAATTGATGAAGGTGCATGATGAAACGAGAATATGATATTGACATGACATTGTTAAATAAACATATGGTTGGAATCTGGCATGATAATATGGACATATGAATTATGATTAATAAATGTGGAAATAGGATATCCCATATACGTTAGACAACCTGTTAGATAGATTGATTAGTTAATTAGGGGACATAGTAGCTGCTAGGACACTTCAGTGTCATTGATATTAATACCTAATTATGTTTTATTTTATCATGCGGGTGTAGCTTCCAGGAGGTCTGATAGAACCACTACATGTATTCTTAAGTGGGTGTAACCATCGAGAGGTTTAGTAAGACCACTGCACACCTACATATTGCCTATATTGATTTTATTTGATTATTTCATGTGAGTGTAGCTGTCGCAAGTTCCAATAGAACCATTGTACATAATCTTAAGTAGGTGTGGCTACCGAAAGGTTCAACAGGACCACTGCACATTACACTGATGTGACATGCTAGTGCAGTAGCACTGAGGTCCAAAATATGGGCCACTGCACAATGAGATCCCAATATCTAGTACTTAGATATATGTCTTCTAGATATGGGCTAGAAAATAGAAATGATATAAATGTGATATACAAATTAAATGAATAGATTAATAATCTTAGTTTAAACGAACTAAGTAAACTAAGTAACAATCTTGGCATTAAACTAAGAAGTAAATTAGTCTATGAATATGAGACCTAATAATAGCAAGTAAAAAGGAAAATAAACATAAGTGATGAATTAGGATACGTAAGTGACATAAAATGAGTGCTAATAAACTATGGTAACATAACGACCTAAAATGGCTAAATGTGTAACATAATAGGTAAGGTAAATTGGGTGAAAGTTACATAATGTAATGCTTTGCTTGAAATACATGCTTCACATGAGTGCATATGTGTACGAGCATGTTTTATCAAATACACACCATTAAGCTTTATGCTTAGCGTATTGTGTTTTTTGATGTATAAGTCGTAGATAAGTCTAGCTTCGATTCGACCTCAAAGCAGTAGTGCAGTGCAGACAACCTCTCACTTTGGTATAGTTTTGTATATCTCTTGTGTGATGTAAATAAAGTTAGTTAGCACTCATATATGTATAAGTAGGGTATAGGCCCAGTGTGGTAATGTGTATGTATAGTTTATCAAGTACACTATTCTTGTAAACCAAAATTGACAGTTTATCAAGTACACTATTTATGTAAACTAAATCGATAGAGAGTAGTAGTGGATGATTGTTATGTGAAGTATGCCTGATGCAATGTGATATTGAGATTGTGATACATGTTATGAATATGATGTGACTGATGTCACTATGTGTTGGCTAATGATATTAAAGGGTTAAAAGGACCCAATTGGCTGAGTTTGAGTTTAGGAATATTATAGTAGTGCCATTTTTATAGGTTTATTTCAGGATATGCTACCGAGCAGCCATTATGCTGTCAATTTTCCATCAAAATGAAACAATAATGTCTTATGTGCTTATGTTCATGACCTTGGTTCAAACTATACATAGGCCCAAGATGCTCATGATGTAAACACACATAATAGGGTTTTAAGAAGATAATGGTACAGTTAGGTGAATTCGATCAACATGTCATCTCTTATTCGGACTAGCAACGGTTCGAGTAGGAGGTAACATAATGTGCCATCTCTCATTCAAGTCTAGTTACTGAGTCAGGTGATGAATGTCACAGCCTTCACCCATAGCTATTACCACTAATTCAAGGTTCCTCCAAAGCTATCAATTCCAATCATCTTCACTTTTACCAATTATGTCTATAGATGTCAAATTTGATGAGTTTTGTATTAAGTATGTTTTACCAATTCCATTCTTTTAATTTTTTTTATTGAATTTTTCTTTTCCCTTTAATTTTTCATTCTATTTTTTTTAGGTTTTACAAGTGAATTAATTATTTTACTGGTGGTTTTTTAAGGAGTATGTTACTCTTCTAGAACGGTTTAAGATTTTGTTTTAAGTAATTCTTAATTCTTAGTTTAAAACCTTTTAGTTCTTGATTTCAATTAGATTGTTTCTTTAAGTTTTATTATATAAAACCAGTTTAATTTCTATTAGATTGTTTTAGCGTTAGTTTTTGTCACATCTTTAGATAATGTAAAGGGTAAGGAGGCTATAGTATAGTTACATATACTTGTCCTATGTCAAATGAAAAATCAATTATGGTTGCTACTAATCTTTCACTGATGATAATATGCCAAAGCTATAATTATTGAATATGCCTTTTGTAGAATTAGCTATTTAGGATAATCCTTTAGTGGCATTATTATTATTATTTTGATATTATGCTTGTGAAGTTATAAGTTCTAACTATAGTTAGAACACTTTTAATAAGCAATTAGTGAAGCTTAAAGGTGCACAAAACAAGGGACTTTTTGAGAATATACCAAAATATCATACTTAGATAAGGAAAAAAAATGCCTAAGCAATTAGTTTCCAAAACAACAAATACAACTCTAATATCATTGAAATATTAAAAAATCAAACTTTCTAGTTTATTATAGTAAAAAATTTAAATGCCCAATGACAACAAATTTAGGGTTTAATTTATAATACTTCTTTCCTATAAGAAGTTAGGATTATATATTCAGAAAAATTACAAGCTTAAACATTCAAAATAGAACTAATAAGTCAATCTTATTTTATAATATAATATGACAAGTTAGCTCTATATTATGTATTTTATTCCAAAAATTAATATAATGCCAACACTTATTTGTTAGAGTTCAAATGCACTATAAAATTCAAGTAAAATTGTTTATTGAACTGACCTTAATTCATAGTTCTTTGAATTAAATAAAAGTGTAAAAACAAATATTTTTTTATTTTATTTATAAATGAAATAATAAAATACATATTTTGAATACATTTATTTATATTCTAATTTTCCTTTATCATTAAAGTTTTATCAATTAGCTAATAACAATGGATTTCTATTATTCTACATTTTTTAGATGGATAAAGGAAAGATGAATCAATGTAAACCTCTTAGTTAAAATGAAACTAAGATGATTTTCTAGACTTTGCATCTTATAATGGGTTTGATAATGAAAAAATCATGTGTCCTTGTGTTAATCATGCTAATAGGTCTTAGCAAACATATGATATAGTTAGAAAACATTGAATATGTGATGGTATTTTAAAAGGATGTGTTTGCTGGGTTTTCCATAGGAAAAACTATTGTGTAAGTGGTTCAACATCTATAATTTCAATTCATAGACCTCTTAATTAAAATGAAACTAAGATGATTTATTTTCTCTCATTCTATGATCATATATGTTCAAATTATGTTGTGAATTTTAACCACAGAACACATAAAGCTCTCTTTTCATACTCTAATCCTTACTATGTATCTGATGAGTTTGTTATTTCTTATAAATTCAATGCTAGTATTACTTATGTTAGAATTTGGTTCTGGTTTTAATATTTCAATAGATTCCTCTATTATTAATGAGAGAAGTCACTAAATGATACACAAATTATAATCCCCATGATTGTTTACAGCAATTAAGGCACTTGTTTTTCCAAAGTAGCGAAATTTTTCAGGATTATGGCTTGAGTTTTACATTTCTTGGCTTTGATATGTCAAGACCAAGAGACCTATCTATTATTTATCTTATATAATTAGTTATAGAATTATGCGATACGATTTCATTTATTCAAGTTATTTATAATTTTATCTATATTGAATTTGAAATAAATTCTTTTTTTATAAAAGACTCATATGTAATTTTTATTTTTTAAAAAATAAGATAATCTTTGTTAAAAGAGCAAACAAATGAGAGAATAAAAGAGATACAGTCTGCTACCAATACAAAATCAACCCAATCAATCCCATTATATTTAGCAAGTAGATCAGCTGGACCATTACATTTTCTCTCATAAACTCAGGTTGGGGTTCGGAACTTTGAACGGATAGAATTTTATAGAGTATAATACTTGACATTTGCATTCTTGATATGATTGTAAATTAGTTCATTTGCACTTTTTTTTCTGTTTATGGCTTTTTATTTATATTAAGTGGCATTAGTACTTAAAAATGTATTCAATTAAACTAAAGGTATTTTAGATATTTTTTGTCATTATCATGTGGCCGCAGTCTAGGAGGCTATATCTATTAAAAAGATCCTCACTATTTTAGTCTTTATATGTCATAACATACCATTAATAAAGTTGCTCCCTTTTTTTTAGTAACTATTAATGTTTAATGAGAATGAGATATAGAATTTTTTTTATATTATTTATAACAAAGTCTTGGAATCAAACTATCATTAGTTCAAACAAGCTATACTTAGTGCTGAATCTTAACCACTTGACATCATCCTAAACCTATTTAAGTTTGTTTCAAGTTTCTTTCTATCATAAAAACTTTTAATTTTTATAGAATACAAGTGAGATTAACACAACTAATGTATAAAAGAAAAAAAAATATCTTATACATATGGCCAAAAAAGTTATACAAGGCTTAAAACAAGATATGGTAACGATATGATCATTATCTCTAATATGTTACTAGTTTTACTTTAATAGTGAGTTGTAATTAGATGGTTTCAAGAAATAGCAACTAGAAAAATACTTTATAAGCTTTCCTTTTATGATGTAACTCATAAAAGGAAAGATGGAATTTATGTGTATAGTCATAGTCATCAACTTATAGTAAACTTTTGTAATATCAATATATTTGAGTTGTTTATTAGAATTTAACAAGTCAAAAGTATATTTTACTCTTCATGTTATAAACTTTTTAGGAGAGAGCACACACTATTCTAAATGAATGAAGTCAATCTCAAGATGTTATCATGGATGAATTGAATGAGTTGATTTTTCAAGAAGTAATAAATGAAAAGCATAATAGTCATGTGAAGGGTTTAGGTTTGACTCCAATTCCTAAAAGCTATTTTAGAGCAAGCCATAATGACTCAATAAGTTCAAGTTAATAAAAATTTGAAAACACTTAAATCTCAATTACAAGAAACTAATCAAAATTTGGCACTTTTTATGAAGTTTTCCTTAAAAATTTCTTGGACAGCAGTTGATACTAATCCAAGAGAACAACTTATAGGTATTCTCCCTTATTTCACTCTTTTTATGATTTTGCCTAATTGATATTTTTTAGTTGAATTATTCTTTTATAGAAGCCTCCATAATTTATATAGAAAGCTATAGATTAGATATTGGATATATGTAGTACGGCTCAAACCTAACTGTCTAGAATAATTTACAAATGGCCCAACCATGCAACCTAAAATAGTTAACTCAAGTTATTACTCTTGTAAACCTTTAGCCTCCCACTTTTTTATCCAATGTGGAATAAGAGCACTTTTACACTAAGATTTCTCTTGTATTTTGTTGATGTGGGATTTGCTTAGGGTGTTACAATACACCCCTCATATGGGACCTTACATTCTTGATTTCATACCATCACTTAAGTTTGCATGTAGAGTGGCTTTGAAACCAATTGTAACAGCCTAAACCCAACTATCCAAAATAGCTTACAAATGTCCTAACCACATGGCCTAAAATAATTAATCTAAGTTATTACTAATAATTGAGCCTTAGCCTTATAAATCTCCCTCCTCTTATATTTTTATTTAATGTGGAACTTAGGAGTACTTTCTATAACTAAGATTTCTCCCATGTTTTGCTGATGTGGGATTTACCTAAGGTGTTACATATATACAGTGAGTAAATCAATTCCATTTTTAATAGAGTTGAACCAAAGTAAAATTCATTTTATTTATTTTGTTTTTCAACTCGGAGGAGGAGAGACTGCATGTATATTTGAATTTGAAAATTTTTTATCCTAATTGGTTGTGAACTTATAAGAATATATAGCATTTTTCAAGTTAATAATACTAACAGTACTTCAATAATGCCTAAAAATAATCATCAATCCCAACTAGTGCTTCTTATTCAAGTCATAGTGCTCCTTTAAATATGAACTAATATGGCATTTAGTCTTTGTTTTATTATTTTATATAAATTTTATTAGATTTTCTTTAGATATTTTGGCAATCTTTCAATTAAGTTCTACTTTTATAATATTGAATTGTTCAATTTTGAAATTGAAATAAAATTATTTAATAGAAATTATATTCATTGTATTCAATTATAGGCGATTTTACTTTTGGTATAATTTAAAAAGAGTAGTTAATGATTTTTTTAGTATTAAAATTTTAGAGGTGGTTTTAACTGCCACTATAATATTTTTAGTACTAAATTTTATAAACACAGTTTTAAGTGCTGCTACAGAAAAGAAAAAAGAAAAACCACCGTTAAAGTGAAAGCTTTCTTTTAGCACCTAAAACTTTACCACTAGTTATAAACGACATTACAATGTAAAAAATTGTTACTATATTAGATACGATTATTTTTTATGCCTAATTTTTTAAAAGGGTTTAAATAATGGCTGTAACTATATAAATGTGGCAAATAGTCAAATCTTTTTGTTGAGTTTAGGGGCATTTCGAGCTCAACATTTACTATGGAGTAAAAAATGCCATATAAGTGCCATTACAAATTGCCCTACTTCAATGGTAAAAAAAACTGCTACTACATTACATAGACGGTGTCATATGGCAACACTTTTACAGTGGTAACTTTGTACCTATAGTTAGACCAACACTAGAAAGGGACTGCCATTATAAATATTTTTTGTTGTTGTTGTATGCCAATTTTAATCTTTGATTTCTAAAAAACTTGTTATAAAAATTAAGATAATATAAGAATTGAAATTTTTAATTGATAAGAAAATTATATTTTTTTAAAAAAATTATATCATTATTTAGAATTTGTATGAGTTATTAACATATAAATTGATTGAAATATAATGATATTTAAAAAAATAATATGAAATTAAAAGTTAATTTAATTATTTGAAAAACAGTCATATGATATTGTAAAAAACGAATTTGATCAAAAAAACTTAATTTGATTCGAAACTTAAAGTGATTCAATCTAAATTGACCCATTTTATAGCTCTAGTTGTTATCATCTAAAAATAGTTTCTCTCACATTCTCAAGTTCATATATAGTATAAATTAGTGCTATAATTTTTTGAGGAAATTACATATTTTGCACCACTTTTTACCATGACTTTCAAAAATCTACTTACAAAATTTTTTTATCGTTTATACTCTTTTTTTCAAATATACACCAAACATATTATTTTGAATATTATTAGGACCATGAAAACATACAGCCACAAAAAAAGAGGGGATTTTCCTTCTTTAGCTTATAAAGAGAGGAACTAGAATATCAATGAGTCATCTGTTCATTTCTAATTTTGAAGTTCTCATTGCATGGGTCATCATTATGTATGGATACCAATGTTTGTAATAGTCAATTATCACATTACTAATTCTATAAATGTCTCTGCTTTAGATGATAGATGTCTAGATTTAGGACTTGCTATTGATTTGGACATTGTGATTGGGAAAAAAGAGCAAGCATTGTTAGTTATGTGGTTTGCAAGCAAATCAACATTATGTACAAAAGGTGAAGAATGCCTTTTTATAATGAAATTATTTAGATTTTAGGTATGTTATATGACTAATTTATTAGCCTTGTGTGAATTTAACACTATGTTCGAGTCAGCTCAAGAAAATAAAATAAAGCAAAGTTTTCCTCCTTTCATGCTTGATGTTTCCTTCTAGATTAACTTTTTTGGCATCATGGAGCAACTTGATTGCTAGTTGGTATTGTTATTGTTGTTGTTGTGATATCTAAATGGAGGTATGGTTAGAATACAATCTAGTCTTTATATTGTAAACTTAACAATTTATATGGCAATGGCTTTGTTCTTGGAATAATTTGCTTCAGTTGCTGATACACAAATGTAAAATGGCATTATGCCAAAACAAAGTTTTTCATTCTTTGCGTTTTGATTGGAAATTCTTTATCCTTTGAGGGAAAAAAATTGTCCTTTTTCTTTTATGTTATTTTGTTTAAGTTTGTGATGATTTGATAGTGCAGTATTCTTGCTATTATACTATTTTTCAGCCACTTCTATTTAACCATATACTATATACAATTCAACAATTTAATCTCTAAAATTAATTTCTTTTCCTCTGCAAATAAGTGGATTAATTATTATTGTCCATGAATTTATCATTATTTTTTTCCTTCAGATTACAAGAAAGAGAGGGAGTCATGGAAAATTGAATTTAGGTGCTTTGCTACTTAACGAGAAGAGTATACCGATTGATCAAACTTCAATCCTATTATTGTTAACTACTTATCTTTAGAAGATAAGTTTACAGTATTTTCCAATTTTGATATAATAGAAAGGTCTTAAGATTAATCTTTATCAAAAAAAAATTTATTATCAAAAAATAAATAAATTTTTCAGCCACTTCTATTCAATGGTATAACACGGTATAACCGTCTATTATACCCTATTATACCATTTTCTAACCACTTCTATTCAATGGTATAATCATTCATTATACCCTATTATATCATTTTTAGCCACTTCTATTTAATGGTATAACACGGTATAACCATCCGTTATACTCTATTATACTATTGAACAACCACTTATGTTTAATGGCATAACACAGTATAACTGTTCGTTATATCCTATTATACCATTAAACAACTACTTTTGTTCAATGGTATAACACGGTATAACTGTTTGTTATACCCTATTATACCATTAAATAACCACTTCTAGAAAAATGGTATAACACGATATAACCGTCAGTTATACCCTATTATAACATTGAATAGCCACTTTTGGAAAATGGTGTAACGCGGTATAATTGTCAGTTATACCTTGTTATACCATTCAACAACCGCTCATAAATATTTAAATAAACACTTAATGTGCACAAATATATAAGAAGATTTTTTTGATAAAATAATAACTTTAAATTAGTTCAACTCATATTAAAAATTGGAAAAAAGGTCAAAATATAGTATAATTAGTCAATTCATATCTATTTAAGAGAAATTTGATAGGTGAGAATCCAAAACTAACAATTATTTGTTGAAGAAAGGTTTTTAAAGGAGAAGTACTAAAAAAATAATGAAAAGAAATTAAAAGGAAGGAAAATGATTACATTGGTGTATATTTGATAATGAAATAAACTTAGTGTATTATTCAAACCTTATAGTCCAATGGATGTATTTATGTATAAACTCCTAATTTTTTGTCAAACATATTACATGTTTTACAAACATAGTAAATTATAAACAATGCATTTACATAATTTACTATTATGATAAAAATGGTATAATTAAAATATCTTCTTTAATAAATTTATTATAATTATTAAATATATTTTTATCATTAATAATGATATACTTCCACAAAAATAAATAAATAAGAAAGAATGCTTCTAATTAAACTTGTTAATTTCTGACCCTAACCCGAAATCCAATTCGAACTCGTTCGAAAAAATTGACTTGAATTCGATCATGGCTAGACCCAAAAAATTTAGGGTCAAATTTGAAGCCTAAACAGGTCGATCTGAATGGGTAGGATCACGTAACAACCCAAATAAACCGTATTTTTTAAAAAAAAATAATTTTAATTGTTTTAATTATTAAAAAAATAAATCTATCAATGTGTTGTGATATAATAAATGACTACTTATAGATAAACTCTATCCATTGTAGATAGATAAACTCTATCTATTATAGATAGATTCTATCTATTTAGTATTCTTATCATATTCAAAGCCTATCTGATACGCTTCTATTTACCTATATATACCCATTGTATATTATTCAAAAAACACACAACAAATAATAAGAGAATTCATATTTCTCACTTTACTATATATATTTCTTGTTAAATTTAATTATTTACAATACCTTATCAACACAATTAAGCCTTCACAAAAATTATTAAAAGCCAATAGTTTACTATAATTTGACTTAATGAAAAGGTTTTACCTGAAAAGAATTAAATGGTAAGCAAATCTAATATTTTATAATTTATTTTGGCAAATTTTTTTCTCCTCTTAAATATATAAATTTTATCAAAATTTTAGCTTTACTTTTTTATTAAACAAAAATTATTTAAATTTATTTATTTTCTGTTATCTATTTTATATATTAACCAAATAGTAATTATGAAAATTTATTAATATCTAATTTAAAAAAAAGTCAAATTTTTATGTGACTCATTGTAATATATTTTTATTGTGATATTTTATTTATTAATTTTAATTTTGATATTGTGATAATTACATATGGTTATTGAAATATATAATGTTATGTAAAAAATTAAAATAATTTTGGACGAATCAAAATGGATTATTCATCGCAAATAGTTTTAAAAACATTTTTGTTTCAATGGGCCACGGATTTCCAAGAAAGAAAATAAAATTTAATAAAAACCTAGACAGATTTGCAATGAAAATTCTATCTTAAAAAAAATTAAATTAGCAAATTTCATTATTTTTGGATGGATTTATCCATAGCAATATTTAAAATTTTTTGTAGTCTATAAGGCAAATATAATATAACTTGATTTGATTAAGTTATAACGGCATTTTTTAGCTTTTTATTGACTTTGAACAATTATTATATGTCAATTTTTTTGCTATATTGCACACTGATATTTGCATTTGAATATATTTTTTGATCTATCAAATATATTTATTGTATCATTTTTTATATTATGCAAAATTAATTTGAAAGTTCCAGAAGAGCTTACAATATTATTATTAGAATGCAACTTATTATGAATATGTTAAAAAAAAGTTATTTTCAAATATATATGCGGTAATGAAGTTTGGAGAGATGTAATTCTATACAATAATTTATATCAAATAAATAATATAATTTTATA
>CANXYI012011675.1:0-14360 GCA_948208565.1 Hura crepitans
AGAATTACATTTTAGAATGCCTAAAATACAATCTATCGAATAATAGGCACTAATAACAACAATCAGCCCCAAATAATCAGATTACTCGAATTACAATAATAGAAATAATATATTAGCATGTGAATGAAAAATAGAAAAATAGACAAAAATTAAGTAAAAATAAACAAGTGCAAAAATATAAAATATTGCACAAATAAATTATCACATCTAACTAGTAGATGGATAATGCAAAAAGAAAAATGAAATCAGCCAAAACAACTAAAAATCATATTTTTTATGCGAATCAAAAATAAAAGTATGGATAGAAATTAAAGGAAAATAAGCAGTACCATAAATACAAAAATATGGCACAAATAATTTACCACATTTAATTAGTAGATGGATAAAATTTAGAAAGAAAAATGAAAAATAGACGAAAAAATGGGTCGATCAACACACCGGTATATTTGCCTTTAGAAAGATCTCAACTCGGATTGAAAACAGTGCTTGAATCTTGGAGAAAAACCCAAAAAATGGAGTTAGAAGAGTATTTTTGTATTTTTTTGTGCAATTTCTCCCTCTAGAATATTTTCTCTCTCCTTAAATTGACCAACCTTGGCTCAAAATGACCCAATTGGCTTTTATGCATGACCCCCAAGCAGAAAATGGGTGTTTTGCTGAAAAACAGCAAAACGACTGTTTCTAGGGGCAAAATTGCCAAAACGGCCGTTTTCAGGAGCAAAATAGCCGTTTTGGCCGTTATGGGCCCAAATAAGCATTCCGCAGGCGGGAACACCCATTTTGGGCTGAATGGTCCAAACAGCCGTTTTTTAAGCCAAAACGGCCATTTTGGGCCCAGAACAGGCATCCTACGCACGGGACGGCTCGCTTGGGGTAGAACCAACCAAAACAGCCGTTTTCACTTGTAAAATGGCCGTTTTCAAGATTTTTTTTTAGAAAAAGGTTTGAAATCTTCGATTTGGATGAAAAAAATCCATTTTTGGGATTTTTGTCCTTTTCATCATCATTAGGCAAACCGAACCTAGGAGCCCCAGAGACCCAGTGTTTACACACTCAAACTTATAAAACCTTTATCCGGCAATTCTTGTAATTGAAATTTTAACTCTTTTAACTCTATTAGAGCCATTCGATAAGGAGCTATCGGTACCAAAGTAGTGCCAAGTAAAACCTCAATACTGAACTTGAGTTCCCATTCAAGTGGTAAAATAGGTAACTCTTTAGGAAAAACATCCACATACTCTAACACCATTAGTATAGAACTTGCATCTAGCTCTTCACTGCAGGTATCATATACAGGAGCTAAGAAATCTTGACAACCCTTCCTTAATAATGTTTTATAGTAACAGCCGAGATAATATTAGACATAAAGTTTGTCCTCTCACCTATAACTATAATCTCAGCCCCATCTTCAGTCTTAAGAGATAATCTCTTCTACTTGCAGACCATAATAGCTTGATTCTTGGACAACCAATCCATGCCTAATATCAAGTCAAACTTATCAAAAGATAACTCGATGAGATCAGCCAAAAACTTGTGCCCTTGCACCATTAAGGGACACTCTTTATAAACCTTATTCACTAAAACATGCTAACCTATAGGGTTGCTAACCATAATTTTAATACCATGAAAATCCCTAATTTATGAGTAGTACCTTTAGAGGAGTGTTCAGTGATATAGAGATCTAAGTTATACTGATACTACAAGATCGAGGTATTAATTGTAAAAAATTAAAGGTGAAATTTTGAGCAAAAATGAAGTCATTAAAAGGGCAAAAAGGGAGGTTGAAGTTTTCACAATGGTGCCTCATAAATAGTGCCGTAGTGAAAGCTAAACCATAAAATATTTTATTTTTGCTCAAACTGACCTGAAAATGGTATAACTTGACACTCAAAAATTCCAACAAGTTTAATGGAATTAAAATTGAAATTTTTCGAGATTGGGAAGTATTTTTTTGGGAATTGCATGATATTAAAAATTATAATTTTTATAGATTTTCTTGGAATTTTAGTCTAAAATTTTAGGAGCTAGTAAAATATGATATTTGTGATTTTTTGGTAAAATTTGAGAATTTTTGGGTTCACTGATTAATTTATATGAATTTTTGAAGGAAAAAGAGAATAAAAAATATTTTTTAATAAGTATAAAAGGCAATTTTTGGCATTTTTCTATTCATCTTCTTCCATCATTTCCTTCCATGCCTGATGCCCTTTTATTGGCTCTACCTCACTTTTTTTCAATTTCTTCCAATTTTAGCTCATTTCCTTTCCTTTTTCGTCATAAATCGTGCTTACATAGTCTTGTGACGTCGATTTTGGCACAAATTTCAACAAAAAGTGTAGAGATTTCTTGTTTCAAGATTTCTAGGAATAGTGACCTAAGATGGTTCAGTTAGTATTTTGAATTTTTATTTTTGAATAGTATACCTCAGGGACCGATAATAACAGTATAAAAGTCAGTTTTCAATTTCAGTTTACAATTGATCTTTTATGGATTTTTGAATATTATGTGTACTATATGTTTAGATAAAGAGAAGGGGAAAGAGAAGGAGAAGTAGTGAGTGGTGATTTTTGGTGTGTTCGGCAATTGTTGTAAGTGTATTCAGATTAATTTATGCGTTATATAAATATTTTCATATAAAAAGTGCGTATGTGTGTGTGTATGTAATATGTTATGATTGTAGTTTTGTGAAACTACTTACGTGATAATATGTTAGGTCATAAATGATGCATATTTTCTTTAAATTGCAATTGATATTGGTGACTTATTGTACTAGGACATGAAGTGTCCATCATCATATAATAACGAGTAACAATCTATCTGCATAAAAGACAATAAAGCATGAACAATTGCACGATGAAAATGAATTCAATATGAAATTGGTTGGCATGATGTATGATTGATTTGCTGAGTGCCGAGGTGGCACATAATTTGAGTTGACCTAAAGGTTAATTATGTGCATTAGTGTAACATGACGATAAATGAATATCATAGCCAAAATGTGGCAATATAAATGGTTAAATATATGAGAACATGGTAACATAATACAGTGTCCCATACAATTAGACAACCTAGATTGGATAGGTTAATTGCTCGACTAAGGATAGATAGCAGCTACTAGGGTACCTCAGTGCCTATATCAGATGGGTGCAACCATCGTAGGGTCTATAAGGCCACTACATAACCATTTGGCCTATTGGCAATTACATTTTACCTTCGGGTAAATAGGTGGGTGCAGTCATCATAGGGTCCAACATGTGGGCCACTGCATAATTATTTGGCTTACGAGCACTTACATTTGGCTTTTGGGCACTCAGGTGGGTGCAACCGTCATAAGGTCCAAAATGTGGGCCATTGCATAATATGTATATGATCATTCTGATCAGGATCCCGATATCTACTATTGATTTATTGTCTTTTAGGTATAAGAATAAAATGAGATAACATTAATTTAAACATGATGATATAATAGTGATTTGAATATGAAAATATAGGTAGAGGTACAATGATATGCCTATTACACCAGCTTGATTATAAAAATGAATGGAATAAATTGCATACTATGATTTGCATATTTGATGTACTTTGTGTGCACAACACATATGGAAAAGGAATATAAGCACATGAAACATACACTCGCACAACAGTTACACTTACAAGTTTTATATCTATGGATATATATTTAATATGCTTTTATGTGAATGTATGTAAACATAAGCTAATTTGAATACACCACTAAGCAATTCGTTAGTGTGTCATTTTTATGCGATGCATAGGTTAAGGCAAGCAGGATTGTATATAGCCTCAAAGTGGAAGCCATTTTGCAAGAAGATAATTTTTAGTACAAAGTTGTTTTTGTATTACTACATGATATATGTATATAGAAGCACAGCCTAACCTATATTATACATGTGTTTTAAACATGTCTGTATAAATAACTTTAACTAGCATTTGAGAATGTGTGTGATGAGTTATGTTGCAGTGTCGGATGGACCTAGAAAATGTTAGTTTGAGCTAATTTGTTATAGAAGTGCTTTATTTGACAGGTTTTTATTTAGGGTTTATGCACGAATAGCCGTTATGCTGCCGAATTTTTTAGCACAAGATCCAATTAATGAACCAACAAAAAAGATTTTTGATTTTCCATATTTTTTACAACTATTGCATATAGTATGTGTTTTTAAACATAAGGTTGGTTTTATTAAAGCATGATCATGAGATTAGGTATCAATTGTGTGTGTATCCCTTGTTTAGGTTCGACAACGGGATTGTGTAAGGGGTGTCACATTTGATGGTATCAAAGCATCTAGTTTGGGCATTCCTTGATACATATATAGGTTATATAATAATGCTTAGGATTTGAAAGTATACATCATGTAACTATACCTATTGAGGCTTACAATCTATTTCCATTACCTATTAATCCAAGATGAGTCAGCCAGCACTGAATAATGAGGAAGAAATTGAGAGGCATGCTCTAACTACTATTGGACTAGAGGCCACTAGGGCTGGGTCTATTATGAGGAGAGATGCTAATCATGCAACACAGGGATCTCAGGGTCAACCTATCACATCCTAACTTTCGATCTAATTTTTGTGAGGATATAATTGGAATTTGAAGAAATAGTGGGAAATAAAATAGATGTATGAATCGTGTAGAGTTGGTTGGTGTGAACTACAGAGCGAAAAATTATCAAAGGGCAAAATGGTAATTTTGTGTAAAGGCTAGGGGCAAAATGGGATATTCACTATTCATAGTTAAAAAAAGGAGAGACACACATGGGAGTAATAAAGAAGTGACATGTGGCCTAGTCGTGATGAGAAAATGAATGAAAAAATGAGGTTTGGGAGTGAGCCCTAATGAATAATACCACCCCGAGCTATGAATAGTGTCCCCAGGCCAAATTGAGCTAACCTAATCAAAAATTTGTATTTATTATAAGATATATTATGGTGAAATTTGAGGAGCATTTGAGGTTATATATGGGGTTAAAAGTCAAAAACAAAATCTGAATTTACAATCTATATAGTAAACTATAAATTACTTAGAGCTGAATGGAAAAATTCATAAACATGCTCAAAAAATTTTGAAAGTGGCACATCCTGATGATCAAAAATTATGAGGAATTCAAAAATCATAGTGTTAGAATTTTCTGAAGATGGGAACTATAAGACATAAATTCACATTAAATATGTACATACGTGTAAAGAAATTGACAAATAAATGTGTAAAAAGAGCATTCTGAGGCCTTGAATCAAGTGGAAATATGGAGAAATCATGGCCATCCAAGTGGAAAGGTGGCATTATTGACATAAAAATGAGTAAATTATTTTTTTAGTTAATTATGCATGGATTAATCTAAACCATCCTTGTGTAGATGTTGACTTTTGATCTTAGCCATCCATTCCATCAATAAAAGCCCAAATAATAATAAATTATTCACTTTAGTTTTAGCCAAAACCAATCTCCTAACCCTTTCATGGATGAAATTCGTCCTGCCCCTTTCCCCACCATTTCAAACCCTAATTTTACCAAATAATCACTCAATAAAACATAAAAATGGTCACTTTTTAACCTAACATCTTAGTCCCTCTAAATTGGTTGAAAAGAGATGGATTTTAGAAGATAAAAAGGGATAGAAGAAAGGTAATTTTGTGACACTAAAGTGGGTAAGTTAATCTCAACCCAAATAATTTTTTATGAGATTATGTGAAGGGTATGATGTATTTATGGAATTTAATAACAAAGTTTGGTATGTAATAATATTTTTGATGATTTTATGTGAGGAAATCCATGATCGAATTGGTGAAGGATAAGAAGGAATAGTGATAGGGTGAGCTTGAAGATGAGAGAATAAAGCTTAAATAGACTTAAGCTTGAAAGGTATGTGTATTTTAAACTATAGAATAATGCTTATTTATAGATTATGAGAAAAATGTGTGCTTTATGTTTCTTGGATGAATATAATGGATGGATAGAAGTGATGCTAGGTGTATGTTAGTATGTTTAAAAGAGAGAGAAACAGAACAAGAAAAAGGAAAAGAAATTTATGTTGATATACTAATGTACTATTTATGTAATTATTTTTATATTATATGTATTATGGATGTTAATGAATTAACTTGAATAGTTAATATTAATAGGATTAAGGCTAAGAGGCATGTTTAGGATTTAAGAAAACAATATTAGAGTGCTTAAAATGATCAAAATAAAATAGGTAAGATAAAGGATAAGGTGGTTGAAAAATGTGATGGGATAATAATGTATAGCTTATGGCTAATTAAATATTCTATTAATTTATATAAATAGATAAACAAATTGATGTAGGTAAATGAATAAGTGGAAAAAATATTTAAAGTTTAGAATTTTAAGAATTCAAAAAGTATATATATGTTAGCTAAGGTAGTAGAAAAAAATTATGATAGTTATAATTAATAGGAGAATTGAATTAACTATGGTAAAATAAATAGATTTAAGTGAGTGCTAAATATGTAGAAATGATTACAAGTGATTAATTGATTATTTAGAAATGTAAGGAGAAACAAATAACATAAACAGTAAAAGAAGGAAGAAATAAAAGAATTAATTTAATAAAGATAGAATTGAATTATGAATATTTAACTAAAGAAAAATAAATTTAAGTGAACTACAAGTGAAATTGTGAGTTATCAAAATACATTCAAACCTTAATGTGTGACTTAACAAGAATATGATAGATATACAAGGTAAAGGTACATACACATATTTTGCTAAGTTTAAACAAAGGGAATCAATTATGTGAAATAATAGGAAGGTGTAAACACATAAGTAATTTATCAAATAATTAAGAAGATAATAATAATAATAATAATAATAATAATAATAATAATAATAATAACAATAATAATAATAAAGAAAGGAAAGGAAGGAAAAATATATATTATAATGCCTGAAAAACCATCATTTGGTGAATAGTACCCCTGGGCTCGATACAGTGAGGTTCAGGGCACTGAAGGGCAACTTAGTAGCCGAAAGGGATTTTGGTCAACCAATCTTTGACCGGCCAAAAAGTGATGAAAAAGAATGAATTAAAAATTTTAACAGAACCAATAAATCATTTCGAGCTAAAAATTGATAAATAGTGACCTTAGTTAGGGTTATGCCATGACAACTCTAGAAAGTGCCCAGACAAACCTAAAAATATCACATCCTGAAGCTCAAAAATTCTAATGAGTCCATTGGAAAAGGAATTTTAATATTATGAGGTCTTTTGATATTTTTTTAGAATTTTTGGATTACGTAAGTGAAAAGTAACCCTTGCTCTCGAAGGAGTTTTGGGATGAAATTTTGTAGGACCTTTAATGAATATAATTGAGGATTTTTGGAACTAGAATCATAATTTTTAGAGGTCGAGAGAAATTATTGTGAATTTTCAAAGTTTAAAACAAAATAGAATTAATTTGGGCCATCCAATTGACAAGTGGCGCGATCGTGACCTTCCACTAAAGGGACATGTGTGCATGGTGGATAGTATGAAAAGAAGTCATCTTCTCCCATTTTTACAAGAAAGCCGATGCCATTTATGCCATGGGAGTTCCTCCATTTTTTAATTTTCTCTCTCTTTCTATCTTAAAAAAACCTAAAATTTATATGATTTTGAACCTCTATGATGCCTTGAAGCCATTCTAACTGACAGAAGTGAGAAAGGATATCCAAAAATGAAGTTATGAGCACTTGGTGAATAGTGCCTTTTTTATGAGTAAGTGATTCTTTATAAGGTTTCTTATTTTTCTTAGGGGAGTATTTAAGGTGTAGATGTTATCCCTAAAGAGAGATTTCAATTTAGGGTTATGTATAATTTTGTAGGAATTTTCAAAGATAGAACCCTGATATAAAAGTTTGGTAAATGGTGGACAAAGGGGGAGGAAGATGAATTCAATGGTTATGGAGTGGCTTCAACATGATTGGGAGCCCACTATAAGTAAAATTAACTGAAACATACTTTATATGTTAGGAAAATTTTGGATTAAAGCTTTAGGTGTGTGTATGGAAGTATTGGTTGCATGGGTGTTTATGTGTATATGTATGTAAAATGCATGCTAGGTGGTTTAATTTGAGGAGATAGGATGATATGGATGTGATTTAGATGTGGAAGATATGTGTTGGTATGTGTTACATGCGTGACTAGGTGTATGTTATGTATGCCATGGCATGGGTATGTATGTATGGCATGGAGGCATGTGAGGTTGGGATGGTAACATGATGTATAACATGTGAGTGACATGGAATGAGTAGAAAATTGCATGGTTGGGTGAAAGGACTTAGTAAAATGTGAGGTAGAGATGATGTACGTGAGGTGGACACATAACAACATCATAAATAATAGGTAAAGTGAAAGATGTTAGGTGAAACAATGAGCATTTAATTAAAATAGGATGTTTAAGACTTTAGGATGTGAATTGATGAATCTATAGGTTAAGACAAGTGTAATGTTAGATAAGGTAGAATACCTTAAGACATAATCGGTTGAGATGAAAGGAAAAAATGAAGTTCATTAGGAAGTTGGTAAGAAAAAGTTACCAAATGAATATTAGCTTTTACATAAAAAGGACCTATAACTATCTAAAAAATTACAATGATCCGTAACTATCCGAAAAATTTGACCTGATGAAATAAATTAATATCTGTGTCTTATTAACTTGAAATTAATTAGAATAAATATTTGGTAAAATGGAAAAGTGATTAGTTGAATTAAATTAGAACCAAAATGGGTTAAAGAGCCACACAATTAGTAAAAAACTGAAGGAATAAATTATAAGATAAGATAAGAAATTATTAATACAGAAATAATGTATGGACAGAATTTAAGAAAACTAATAAATGGAAATTTTGTGGACTTTAAGTTATAAAAAGAGATTGTAATTAATAGAGACCTAAAGATATGTGTATGGGGTAATCCTTATAAAGAATTCCACAAAGTTTATGAGCAATTTATTAGATAGTATAGAAAATATATATTATTATAAATATAGTAACAAAAAGAGTAAATTACTAAATCTGGGAACTAAGTTATTATAATGTAATACAAGAAATAAGTAACATAAAATCCATGGAATATAATCTTTTGGGATACAGGGAAATGAGGTAAATTGGGTATATGTTGGTAATAGAGAAGAATCGGAACTAGTTATAAATAAAGCTAAAAGACAAATATATGCAATTAATGATAAAAATGGAACTAGAGTTGTGAATATGACAACTTGATGAAACTAAAGGGATAGAAATGGAATTTAATTGATAAATGAATCAAGATGACCACTGAAGATAATATATTTTATTATGGATAATCTAAATAATGAATGCAATAGTTGTGAAAGTAAATAACAAGGGAATTTGGGATATTGGTTGCTTATAAACTAGATAGGTTGACCGGTCAACTAGGGATTAGCAACTACTAGAGGCTGAGTCTGTATGGATTTTAGCCTGTGTATGGCAGGTGCAACCGCTGAGTATTGATTTGAGCCTGCATGCTCTGGGTATTGGGAGGCCTACAAGCTGATCCCTGCTACCCACTCATAGGTATTGACAGGTCTACAGACTGATCCCTACTACCCACTTGTGGATATTAGGAGGTCCCATGGGGCTGATCCCTGCTATCCACCAGCTGTGTTGTTTTGATGATTGTGTTGGGATATTAGGAGGTCCTATGGGGCTAATCCCTGCTATCCCCTTTATAGATATTGGGAGGTCCTCAGATTGATCCCTGTTATCTACCTTTTTGATATTCTAAGGTTCTTAGGAACTGATCTCTACTATCGAGCGAAAGGTGTGTACAGATCCCAAGGTTTAAAATGTGGGCCACTATACAACTTGGTCTTTTGTTCGATTCTTAAACTGGATAGGTATGACTACTAAGGCCTAAAATGGGGGTCACTGAACATTGTGATTCCCGTTATCCAGTAATTGGGAGTTCTTCCCGAATTGTGGGGGTATAAAGGGATTAATTAAAGAATTTGAACAAACTTGCAAGATATTTTAAAGAACTAGAAGATAAATTGTGATGATTGAGATAACCTATAAGTATATACCTTAAGAATAGGAGATAAGCTATCAAGGAAGATGGAATAAACCTAAATAATCTTAGTAAAACTCTTAAAGAAGTAAAAGACTGATGAAATGGTGAATGAATATGAAAAAATGTACGAAGAAATAAGTTATAGAGGAAATTATCACATTCAAATGAAATAGGTAGTAAATTATACATAAATACATAATGAATCAAGCTGAAGGACAGAGATTGATTAGGGAAAAGTAAGCACAGATGGATAAACTATACAAGTCAGGTAACCTAGGTGTGGTAAGAGAAATTAGAATGGAGAAATGTTGGTATGTAGTATAATTAAGTAGTAATGAAATAATAAAGAAAGATGAAATGACATTTGTAACCCTAGGTTAAGAGTCTAGTTGAGATAATGTAAATTAATTAGGTAATAGTCATAACTAAAAGCTTTGATAGAGAGATTAAAATTAATAAATAGATGAAATTAGAAACTTCATGTGTGCCTGCATGTGATAGTTATACATGGTATGTTTGGTTAAATTCACCCCTAAGTGTATACTCAGCATATCGGGTGTCCAATGCACAGGTGGTAGATTGGGATGATACGATGAGGATGACCAGCAGTGTAGACGAAGATTGTCCAGGTATGATACTGACTTATTAGGTTGTGATGGTTTGGTAGATAGAGGCACCCGTGCATGTTACTATGGGTAGTTAGGTGTTATGATGCGTAGTTAGCCGATACGATAGCCCATACTAGTGTGAAACAAGTTCTTAACTGGAATAATAGCCTAGGCTAATATTTGATAGTAAGATCATGCATGGGAGTGTCATATGCTTGGGAGGTACACCACAGATTATCGAAACCATTAAATAAAATATTTATGCTAAATAGGAGAAACCTAATTTAAAGGTAAATGAAAGGCTCCTGTGGAAATCCAAGGATGGGTGACCTCATAGAAAGTAGCACACTTCGTCTATTTTCTTTAAGAATAAGTAGGGGGTGCTATATTTAGTGATATCAAAGTGGGTTTAGGTGGTCCTAGGCAGTAATGTATGAGTGCCTTAAGAGTTTTGAATGTGGACAGCCGTTACACTACTGGTAAACAGAGATTGTTAAACGGTTGGTGCAATTACTATGTGTAATTCTTGGAAAAGAAAAAGTGGGCAAAAGTAGTGGTGCTATGATTTAGTATGATCCTCTTCCTCCTAAGTCGATGTTACTGATGCTGTTAATGAAACCATGAAAAAGCAAGAATACCCTAACAGAGGAGTAATAGGCTCTGTGGATGGTAGGGAGAGGTGGTATGGTTATTTAAGCAAATAGAGGATATAAGCAATTAAAAGAAGAAAGTATAGTACCCTTGTGTAATGAGTAGTAATTGTAAGATGATTATCAGGTAATTGAGGTTTCTGATATAAGGAAAAAGGCAAAGATTGGCTAAGTATTAGGAATAAAGAATAGATACGAGGTAACAGGGAGTTAGTATAGTTTTCTCGAAACTAGAGTACCTGTTAGGATGTGAATGCTGCTATAAAGAAGTAATAAGAAAAAGGAAACATGAGGGAATCTAAGAACATGGATATGGTAGAGTGGACTCAAAGGTTACTAATGAGAAATGAATGGCTGATGTAATATAGCTAGTGAGATTAAATACCTTTAGAACATGGAAAAGGGGCACTGAGTGATCCATAACTGAGGCGGTTTAGTTGCCTATAGTCTTAAAGTGTACTAAAGGAGTTGTCATCAATTTTTGAAGGGTATAGAGAGTAATGAGACTAAAGCATAAGATACCTATATTAAAGAGCAATAAGAAGTATGGGAGTTAAGCAAGAAAATAAGACTGGTGAGGTTAACAGTACATAAAAGCGAGATATCAATGATTAGTAAGAGTGAATCATAGGACACATTGTGGTAAGAGAGTTAGGAAAGGACTAAGGATAGGAACTAGCTGTCAAGGTCCTTGAGGATGAGGGCTATTGTTTTTCCTTGATGTATTTCATATTATTTTTCCTTGATGCATTTTGTACCAAGCCCGAGCATTACATTGTATAGCTTAGGTTGCATCTTATCATTTGCATACTTGTATTATGCATGTCATGTTTTTCTATGATGAAAATTCTATGCATGTGTTTTGAAAACTGAGCATGGCATGATAATAGCCTTGATACAGAAAGGACTTGACAGAGTGAAGGAAAGAGAGAAGCATAATGTGATGGTGACAGAGAGAGAGTGATGAGGAAACCCTAAGTAGAAAGAGGATGGAAACTAGTGTTAATACCTATAAGTAGGTATGATGGAAAATTTAAATGTCAAGATAAAAATCTTATGAGGACATAGTGAGAATGAAGCAAAGGGAGGTACGTGAATAATTTAGGGTAGACAGAGATAGCTAGCTTGCCACTTTAGGGAAGTGGACCAAGTGGCTAGTGGATAAGAAACGTTTATAGGAATGTTAGAATACATGAACTATTACATATCAAAAAGGAACCTAGAGACCAAGGTATCTTGAGATATTAGAAGAAATGAAGTGTGGTTAAATGAAGTAATTAGAACAAGAGAGGAGGGAAGACTAATATAGCCTACATGTGAGATGGCCAAAGAAGGCAATTGGGGTGAGATTAGGATAAAGTGAATTAAAGACCATATTGGTAAATAAGAAAGAGAAAGGTATAACCCAACATTTAAAGGTGCTAGAAGGACGCTTAAATGAGAAAGGTCGCTACGAGAAAGTTAAGTAAGAATATTGCTTCATAATGTCAAGGTGATAGTAAAGATCTACATTTAATAATGAGATAGAGTGAGTAGGGTGAATGAGATAAAGGAAACTAAAATAAGGTGAGTATGTGGGGCCACTCTTGTAGTACCCAGTGTTTTAGCTGGAAATGAAGTGTGGGAATAGGAAAGGCAGTAGAGGTACACATCTTAGTATTCTCTAATGATAGAAGCATGATGGAAATGAAATGTGATAATATTGAATGTATATTGAAGGACCTCCACCCATCTTAAGAGAAAGATCGAAAAAGAATTTGCTCAGTAAAGGACAAAGGTGCACTTATAAAGAATAAGATGCATAGAGATGAAGGTTTAACTCACATAGAAAGAGGAAAAAGTAAAAATATAATAATGGTAAGTAGAAGTGACTAATCATATGACTACGGGAAATTTCGAGGATAAAATTTCTTAAGAGGGGAAAAGTTGTAACGCCCAAAAAACCATCATTTGGTGAGCAGTACCCCTAGGCTCAATACAGTGAGGTTTAGGGCACTGAAGGGCAACTTAGTAGCCGAAAGGGATTTTGGTCAACCGAACTTTGATCGGCCAAAAAGTGATGAAAAAAATGAATTAAAAATTTTAGCATAACAAATAAATCATTTTGGGCTGAAAACTGATAAATAGTGACCTTAGTTGGGGTCGTCCCAGAAAGTGCCCGGACGGATCCAAAAATATCACACCTTAAAGCTCAAAAATTCAAATGAGTCCATTGGAAAAGGAATTTTAATATTCTGAGGTCATTTGATATTTTTTTCAAAATTTTTAGATTACGTGGGTGAATAGTAACTTTAGCTCTTGGAGGAGTTTCAGGCTAAAATTTTGTGGACCCTTAATGAATATAATCAAGGATTTTTAGAACTAAATTCATGATTTTTGGAGCTCTAAAGAAATTATTGTAAATTTTCAAAGTTTAAAATAAAATAGAATTAACTTGGGCCATCCGATCGACAAGTGGCACGATCGTGGCCATCCACTTTGCTTATGTACTGAAAGGGACATGTGTGCATGGTAGATAGTATGAAAAGAAGTCATCTTCTACCATTTTTACAAGAAAGTCGATGCCATGGGAGTTCCTCCATTTTTCAATTCTTTCTCTCTCCTCCCATCCCAAAAACACCTAAAATTTATATAGTTCTAAACCTCCACAATGCCCTAAAGCCATTCCAACCAATAAAAGTGAGAAATGATGTCTAAAAATAAAGTTATGAGAACTTGATGAATAGTATCTTTTTAATGAGTAAGTGATTCTTTCTAAGGTTTTTTATTTTTCTTAGGGGAGTATTTGAGGTGTAGATGTTATCCTTAAAGAAAGATTTCAATTTGGGGTTATGTATAATTTTGTAGGAATTTTCAAAGATGGAACCAAAATATGGAAGTTTGGGAAATGGTGGACAAAGGTGGAGAAAGATAGATTCAATGGTTCTGGAGTGGCTTCGACATGGTTGGGAGCCTACTGTAAGTGAAATTAACTGAAACATACTTTATATGTTAGGAAAATTTTGGATTAAAGCTTGAGGTGTGTGTATGGAAGTATTGGTTGCATGGAT
>CANXYI012011721.1:0-11622 GCA_948208565.1 Hura crepitans
AAAAAGGTGGATAACTTAAAACCATCTTTCTTGTGGCACTATCGTTTAAGCTATATAAATAAGAAGTGCATGTCTAAGTTACACATGTATAGTGACTTAGGTTCATTTGATTGTGAATCAAATTGGAATATGTGAGTCCTATTTATTAGGTAAAATGACAAAGACACTTTTAGTGAAAAGGTGAATGTGCTAGTGGGCTTTTAAACCTTATACATATAGATATATGTAGACCTATGACCACACACACAAAAGGTGGGTTCTCTACTTTATTCCCTTTATCAATGATTACTCTAGATATGAGTATGTGTAGTTGATGAAGTACAAAAAGAATTAAATAACAAAGTTGAGAAATAGCTTGATAAGAGTATTAAAACACTCCGATTAGATTATGGTGGAGAATACTTATGTCATGAATTTTAGAGTTATATGAGAGATAATGATATATTATCTCAATAGAATCCTCCATACATGCCATAACACAATGGTGTATTTTGAAAGAGAAATTGAATCTTGTTAGATATGGTTCGATCTATGAGCTTTGTATAGTTGCCTACATCATTTTGGGGTTATACACTTGAAACTACTATTTATCTTTTAAATAGAGTTCTATCAAAGTCAGTTGATGTTACACCATATGAGATATGGTATAACTCATTCTTTCACATATCAAGGTATAGGGATGCCTTAAATATCTTAACAGAATTATGTCAGATATGCTTAAAGCTAGGTTTGATAGATGCATATTTATAGGGTAACCAAAGGAAACTTTAGGATATTACTTCCATCATCTTTCAGGATAAAAGGTTTTTGTTCTAAAACGTGCAATCTTTCAAGAGAAAGAGTTTCTTATAAAAGATAGTGGGAGTAAAGTTGGACTTAATGAAGTTCAAGATCCATAAATTAAAGTCTATCAATTGATTGATCCCAATTTTATAACTTATTGTGACGAGATAATAGAATAACCTATGGAAACACAAGTTCCTAAATGATCTACTAGGGTTAAGACTGTTTCAAAGAGATATAGATTTCTTATAAAATAAGACAAGAAAATAACCATAGTAGAGGACCATGAGCCTAGTAGTTATGAAAAAGTTTTGAATAGTTTAGAATTAGACTTATAGCTTAAGGCCATGAAATTCAAAATGGATTCCATGTACGATAACCAAGTATGGACCTTGGTTGATCCACCTAAAGGGTAAAACCCATTCGGTGCAAATTATTCTTCAAGAAGAAGATTGACATGGAAGGTAATGTGATTACCTATAAAGCTCCATTGGTAGTAAAAGGTTGTCATCAAAGACAAGATATTAACTTTAATGAAGCCTTTTTCTCCAATTGCAATACTTAAATCCATTCAAATTCTACTTGCTATAGCTACTCATTTAGATTATAAGATTAGGCAAATAGATGTAAAGATAACTTTCCTTAACGAAAAATTGTCAAAGGAAGTGTAATTGACATACCTATAAGTTTTACATCCATAAATGGCAATCAGGTTTGCAAGCTTCACAACTCTAATCATGGATTGAAGTGAGATTTTAAGGGCTGGAACATCTTTTTTGATGAGACAATCAAAGAGTTTGGTTTCTCACAAAACATGGATGAACCATGTGTTTACAAAAAGGTTAGTGAGAGTGTAATCATTTTTCTTGAGTTGTATGTAAATGACATGTAACTAATGGGTAACGATGCCTCTGTCCCTCAGTCAATGAATACTAGGTTGAATAAATAAATTCTCTATGAAAGACCTTAGAGAAGTAACCAATATCTTAGGGATTAAGATCTATAAAGATAGATCTAGAAGTTTGATTGGTCTTTCACAGTTTATAGACATAGATAAAATGTTATGTTATGTACGAGACCTGATGTAGCATTTTTTCTAAGCATCAGGGCATATTCTAATCCAATTATAGAGAGGAACATTGGGAAGTTATCCAGAATATCCTTAAGTAATTGAAAAGGAGTAAGGATTTATTCTTGGTTTATAGAGAAAGATATATAAAGGTTAGTAGGCATACTGATGCCATCTTTTAATTTAATAAGGATAACTGTAAATAGGAATTTGCATATGTGTACATTATGTGTAGAGGAGCAATTATTTAGAAGAGTTCTAAATATGATACGACTGTGGATTTTGCCACTGAATTTGAGTACATAGCAACTTCCAATGTAGCTAAGGAAGATGTTTAGATTGTGAAGTTCATTTCTGAACTTGTAGTGGTTCCAAGCATTATTAATCTAATACCTTTGTATTATGATAACAATGGGGCTATTCATAAGCTTAAGAACAATAATCTCATTAATGATCCAAACATACCATTTGGTTAGAGAGATCATCGGTAAATAGGATGTGAAAATTGAAAGGGTCCCTACAGATTAGAACATAGCCGATCCTCTCATAAAGGCACTGTCACAAGGGGAGTTTGATTAACATGTAAATGCAATGGGTATTGAGTACATGGGTGATTGGCTTTAGTGCAAGTGGGAGATAGTTAGATGTATGCCCTAGAGCTTATGTAATAGGGTTGCATTCATTTGTTTAAACCTTATGAATTAATGTAAAAGGCATTTCTCTTTATATCATGGTACTTTTACATATTACTTATAATTGTTTGCAATGCCTTAAACCATGTTATAAATCCCTAAAATAAAATCACAGTATAGAGGAAAATCATGAAGTGTTCATGATGTGAGATTCTTATTGCATGCAAATGTGATATACCTAAATAGCCCTAATCACAGCATTAATAAGATGGGATATTGTTAATGTGATAAATCAGCACATGGTATACTTTTTGTTTAGATCAAGTAATACTTCTCACAAGTTGTAAGCATAGAGATACTTGGAGTTAATATGTGGATGCTTACTTAGGAAGTAAGTACATCGGAGACCGACTATGAGATCTTTGCATGGATACTTAATATGTGCTAGTGAAAGTATCTTATCATATCAATGGTGCAAGTATCCTTAGACTTAAGATCACTAACTATCTTAAATATAGAGTGACATACTTTAACTCCAAAGCTTTTACTTTGAACAAGAAGTATACATAACGAGCATCTTAGGTATGGCATGACATATTTAAAGATAGGGTAGTAATCAATAAAGGATTCACCACCCTAGATTATAGTGGGGAGTTTATCCCATAGTTCTGATGAGTAATCTTTATTCAGGAATCTTTGGCCAAAATAAGATGCCTTGTGTGAATGGAATTCACAAAGGGCATTTTTGGAATAAAGGTGAAATTATTAGAACAATATGTCTAAGGCTTAATTAGACATACTTAGTTAAGCTTTGCATTGACACAAGTCTATACACTAAACTAGATGGGATAAAAGATGGTGAAAGGAGTTTATTACACTGCAACTGTATATGAAAGTGTTAAGTCAAACCACTTGACTTTTTAGCACTTAGGTAGTCATGATGCATGGCTAAATGCCTCTCTTGACTCGTGTATAAGTAATATATCAATTAGTGAATTGATATTGATTCAATAAGAATGAATCTTTAGAGTCCCAGTTGCACTAGGACTCTAATTCACTATGTACTGCCAAGATGTTCTCGAAGTCCATTGGGTCACACACATAATAGGAGTTTGAGGAAGATTCAATGGGATTGAATGTTCTAATGGTATGAGATATTTGAAAGATGAATTAAGAAGAAAAAATGAGCATATAGGCTTGGGGCCCACTTCCAAATGAAAAGTCCAAAAAATCTGGGTTTTTGGAAAATTAGGGTTTTAGACTAGGGCCTTGTTAAGTCTAAATTTTAATTGTTCTTGCATCTAATTTTTTTATAGAATTTTAAAAGGTTTAAAAGGTAATAAATTAGAGTAATTATTAATCTAAATAAGGCCTAGTAGTGGCACGTAGGATTAATGAAAGTGGGGCCAAAGCAGATCGCATATAAGCCTATTAAAAGGCTTATCCGCATAAGACAAAATAAGGCCCAATTGATAGGTCCATTGTAGTCCGACTTAGGGTAGATTTTAAGCATTAAAATTTGAAATAAATAGGGTTTATTTATGATATAAATAAGCCTTACTATAGTAGCCACCATAGGCATATTTTCTATAGCAGAAATTGCTGCTCAGAACAATTGAAAACACACTACTTCTTCTTCTTCTTCCTTGATCCACTTAAAAATCCTACTAGCACCTAGATTTTCAAGTTGCTATCTTCTAAGAACTTCTTGTGTGGATTGCATTGGAGGTGTTTCTAACATAAGATCATTATGGTTTGAAAAAACTTGGTGATAAGAGAAAAAGAAAAAGAAAGTTGCACGTTGGAATCGCATAGAGAATTTACTATAAATTCTTATTCTGTGATTTCATCATATTGAAAATTTTTGTTTTCAAATTTTTTAATGTTCCAACCTTTATTGGGGCTCCATGGATGTTTTATTTCTACTGTACATGAGTCCATGGAAACCAACAGTATATATATATATAATGGTTTGGAATAAATGCTTAAGTACGATAATGAATTATAATGTTTATATATGTATAATTAGCAATTAAATTATATGAATTCAAATCAAGTTATTATGGTAAAATTAATTAAATGATGAAAAATAAAATAAATAAATTATGATGTTTATGAAAGAATTAATGACATATGTATATAGTCATAATTAAATAACTAATTTAAGTGTGCAAAAGTATAAATAAATCTTTTTATGTGAAGTTTATAATGATATGTGGTATTAATAATTAATATGTGGAATAATATTTGAGAACAAAAATAATACTAACAAAATGAATTAAAATAAGAATGAATAAAATAAATATTTAAGATAGATAAGGAAATGAAAAATATTAATATGTGATTTTATTACCAAGATATGGAATTAATTAAATAGTTGAATATTTAGGTCATTATTTGCATATATAGATTAAATAAATGAGTATTTAAAAATCAAATAAGTATGTAAACAAGAATATATGTAGATCAAGGAAATTATTAGATAGAAATAGTATTATATTAGAATATAACTAGCAATTATAAAAGTAATGCCTATGTCCCGAGGCTTCGCGAATAGTGCCACTAGGTCTGAGAACTTTGCTAGGTCACTTGCATGTAAATCAAGGTAATGACATTGATCATGAAACTTTGAGGGGCTTTAATATGATGAAAAAGGGAAAATTTAAAAATTTCAAGAAAATCAATAATTTATTTCAGACTATAAGCTACCACTCGGTGTAATAAAAATTTTATAGGTCGATAATGATCCGAGATGAGCCCAGACGGACTCAAAAATAGTGGACTTTAAAGCTCAAATATTCCACTGAGTCTATTGGTGAAAGAATTTTTACATTCTAATCTTGTTTGCAAATTCTCATAATTTTTTAGGCTGGCATGCAGATTGAGGCATTTTGAAAACTACACTATCAAATGAATTTCACCGAAAAATTTTGCGAGCTATAGGGGGATTAAAATATGAATTTTAAAACAAACGGTGTATTTTTTTGACGTTCATGTGAACTTTTCTAAATTTTTGAAGTTTGCTAAAAAATCAAGACATTTCGAGATGGCTTGAGTGGCTGTGGAGCCCACCCTTACACTTGCCAACTGGCTTAGGGCCTTTGATAAGTGGAAATGTGCTTTAACAAGTGGAAAAATCCACTTACCAAAAAGGAGAATTTTCCCTCGGCTAGTTATTGGAACTGATGCTAGTAGGAAAGAAATCCTCCATCTTTAACCTCTTTTCCCTACTATTTTAAGGATCCATCATCACCAAAAATTCCTTTTAGATGTTAGTAAATTTCCAAAAAATGAATGGAGGTAAAAGGAGCTTCCTTGTTTAAGTTAAAATTCAAAAAAGGTCTAAGGGTTTGAATCAGTCTAGCAAGTGTGTAAAGTGAGTTTTCAAGCTTTCCCTTTAGATTTTCTTAGTTACTCCTGGCTAGAAATGTTTCCTTGTGCTACCTAACTCCTATAGGGACATGCATGGCCTTTTGTGTAAGGTGAATTAGAGTAGGGGAGAGCTTGAAGAAGTTGGAGAAAGTGTCTATGAGGGCTATAATAAAAGTGTGGTAGCCTTGAAATGGTGGCAACTTCATCTGCAAGTGAGGGAGGTAAGTGAATTCTTCCATTCACTTCATGCCCCTAATTTTCAATAGCATTTCTCTTGGGTTGTGAATGGATTAAGTAAGTGAACTAGCTTAGAAAAGTGATTAAATTGAGTTATGGTAGCATATAATTCAATGGAAGGTGATTTACATGGTTAATTGATAAAAATAATTGAGATTGGTGGATATTTCATAATTGGTCAAAAGGTGGATATGATGCTTGTTGTGTGCTAATGATGCTAAAAGTGTGTGTATGGTGTTAGGGTATGAATTATGGTTTTGAATGTAGTTAAGAAATGGAAATGCTTGTAAATGGATGGAAAAAGTGCATGCTTCGCATGAGAAGTATGTGTGGCCAAGAGCTTGGGTAAGGTTGTGAGTGTGTATGGTTTGATATAATTGATCTAATTAGTGTTAGAGTTGAAAATGAATGCATAATTGGCCTATGATAGATGAATTTATGAAATGGCATGTAATAAGTGTAGTTTATGCATGGTGGCATGAATAACTACCTATTGCAAAGACATACCATAGGGCCTAGACTACTTAAAATGGCTTGAATATGTTGATATGTATTTGTACATTGTGATAAATGGTGGGCATGAGAATGATAATATGTCTAGTCTGATTGGTTTAACATGAAATGGTAAAGGCATGTATGTAAGTGTGACTAAGCTATTGACTAATAAATAATTATACAATGAACACTATAAAAATGCATGGTTAAGGTTCTTAACTAGTTGGACCCAAAAGCTAGTTTAATGATAATGGCATGTAAAAGAGGATAATAGGTGTCCCATGTTATGTGTACTAATGCTTAATCATGTGAGCAAGACTAGCTTAACTATTATGGTCTAAAAATAAGTAGAATATATACCCTAAAGTGACATGTATTGTAGTTAAGAAAGGACATGTAAAGTGAAGTTAAACTTGGCTTGAAATGATGTATGTAAAATGGGTTGTAATGTACCTTTAAGGGGCTATAACTTGAGGTTAAATAATGTACTTAAAACTTATGCCTTTAAGGGGTATTGTTTATGGTTATTTGTAATGGCATTTGAGCTTATGGCTTGGCCTTGTAAATGGCCTAAGATTGTTGGCTTAAGGCCTATGAAATTGATGTAAATAGTGGCTAAAATTGCACTAAAAAATAAGGTGTAATGGACCTAAAAATCTTAGTAAAACTTGGTCGTAATGATAACTGTCCTAAATAACCATTACCTAAACCAATAAATCCTCTAGATAGTAAATGGCCTAGATTTGTTGAATACTTATGGAATCAAATTCAGCATACTATATCATAATTATTGGCAATTGACCCCTTGGTTATATTTTTTGATATTTTTACTTGCTATAGCTTGTTTGTGGCTATACTAGACTGGGCTAATTTCCAACTATGCTGTAAAAATTATAACTATCTATTTGTAAGATTATAATATTATAAAAAGTGAATCAATAAAGAAATGAACATAGATTGAGGTTAAATAGCTCACTAGATAGATACCCACTAGATCAGTTGACCTATCAACTTAGGGGCTTTTGCAACTACTATTTAGATAAGGCTGGTACAGTGTCTTAGGTCCATTTTAAACCACTGTACTAGTTAGACTATTAGATTAGATTATGACATTCACTTGAATTATATCTTTATTGTCAGTGTAGTAGTGTACGCTTAAAGGGCCATTGCACTAGTCGAACAAATAGACTAGTCTACTATGTAAATCAATTTGTGACATCTTTAATCTTTAAATATGGCTGGTACTATGGCTAAGGTCCTAGAGGATCACTGTACTAGCCAGTTAAATAGGCTAGCCTATCAAGCAAACTAGATATTATCGTTTGCACCTTAGGTGCCAATATGTGAACAAGCCGATGTAGTGGCATAGTTCCAGAATGGGGACCACTACACTAGGTTATTTTCCCTCTAGATACAGTGTTTGTCAGGGTTGCCTCCTGAGTTAGGCCAACTAAAATAATTAAATAAGATTGATAAATTTACATATGACTCTTAAAATGACATAAGGGTATTTTGGTAATTTTCTACTAATAAGGCTTAAAGGCTTAAAAAGATATAGCTTATGCATGTAATAGTTAGTAATGATCCTCAAACATAATTTACATTAATTATAGTTATTAATTGGATATTGTATGGATAGAAACACCCTAGGGGTAAAATGGTAATTTTTGCATGTTAGTTGCTTAATTAAGCTGGGATATCAAGGTAAGATAAGAATAGAAGTATAATGCATGAATAAACTACTGGACATGTTTTAATTGTTTGAATTCACCACTGAGTATTTTTATACTTAGTGTACCTATTTTGATGCATAGGTAACAAGGTCAAGGACGTCACCTTGTAAAGCATGCTATAGAGTTCAGAGGTCATTTTTTACAAGGTTGATCATATATAGTTGTATAGCTCTTACACTCTATGTACTTAGGTGGGAGAAATAGATGTGATGTATATAAGGGACACAAAATTGTACTTGTATATATATATATAGAGATAGACTATTTTGTAATTAAGTAATAGTTAATCCTTGTTGTGTATGTATGCCTTATGTGATTACTCATACAGAAGTGTTTCACAGGTTCTATTATTTTGGGATAATGACCTAGGCAGCCATTATGCTGCCAAAATTTTTTGGACATACTAGACTGTGTCAAAATCATTCTATAATAGCTTGAACATGATAAGATAAACCTAAATGGACTATAGAAATAGACCGAACTAAGTTTAGAGTCGAATGGAATTCCTTAATGTAGTATATGTAAAAGTTAAACAAATGACCATAGAAGAAGTGGGATGGATGACTTGGCGGGAAGTGCATTGCTTATTGGGTTTTTTTGGGAATCCAGTAGGGGGTGTCACATTTTATGGTATTAGAGCATAGGTTAATGTTCTTAGGCTATGTACATGAGTGCAAATGTCTAAGTTTTAAATTCCTCTAAACTGTTACGCTATATAAGGCTGATAAAAAAAGTCCTCTATAATAAAAATATGATTGATCAAGTTACCCAAAGAAGGGGCCAAAGAACTGACTAATTTTGCAACCATAGCTATATAGGGAGTAGGCTATATACTAGTACCTGAACACAGTAATGCTGCATAATAGCTATAGTCACAAGTGACTGGCTAACAACAAGTAACAGTCCCTTGTCCTTGGATACTAGGAAGTTAGAATTTGAGAAAGATTTTACCAAACTCCTAAATTATGTTGAGGAGTTCATCTCTAATGATATAGAGAATGTAAGATAATCTTATTAGGATTGAATGTAGAGTCAAGGATGCAAATAACAAAATCCTAGAGGGAGGAATTTCATAGTACTAGTGTTAGCTACATGTCACATAGAGGAAATGGTACTAGAAAAGAGGGATCTCTTTCAGGGAAAGAGGCAATGCACTGTGCGACAGTTCAGTGCAGTGTCAGGATGGTAGAAAGAGAAGAGAGGGTCAATCATAGGCATAATCTCAACCTAAGAACTAGTATCAGATAAGGTATCAGGGGTAGAGACAGGCATAGACTCAAAGATCAAGACAAGCCTCAATTGGTATACCTTAATTTCTTCCTCGGGCCAATAGTACTCTTAGTACAAGGGGTAACAGAAGTGGACCTCCCATGTGTGCCACTAGTTAGGAGAGGCATTAGGGGCAATGCAAAGTAGGCAGAAGAGAAGAATGTCTCCATTATGGTGTTAAAGACCACTACAAAAGAGAGTGTCTTTAGAGATAGGTAAAGGGTTCTTAAATAAAAGCATTTAATGTTGTACCCCAGAATAGAGGTTAAAGGCAAACCAAAGGATAGCAACCTAGTGCTAACCAGAGTATCAGACTAAAGCTCATGCTCTAGCTAGGTAGTGTGCTGTGAGAGCTAGAGAAGAGGCTGTGGCACTAGATGTTATAATTGGTACTTTTTATTTAGCTAATGTTCCAGTCTTGGCTTTGATAGACCCTAATTCTAGACCATCCTAAGGATGTACTACACCAATACAAATTAGGCAATTAATGCCTGAACAAGTTAATATAGACATCTAAGCTAGCAATCCAATAAGGCACTATGTGATTGTGAGTAGGGTGTATAGGCAATGTCTTCTAGTGATTCAGGGCTATAGATTATTGTTGATTTGATTGATTTACCTTTCAATAGTGTTAATGTAATCCTAGGAATGGATTAGCTTATTACGTGTTAGGCTATGAATAACTATGAACATATAAAGTTGACCCTTTAGACTATAAAGGGGTAGATAGTGAAAGAAGTCTTTTGAATAATCTTATCTCTGCTCTTAAAGCATAAAACTCCTTCAAAAGGGGTGTAAGGCATATTTGGTCTATGCTATTGACTTGAATGTTTCTAATAATGATCCAGCATATATTCCAATTGTTTTTGAGTTTTTGATATATTTCTTGATGAGCTACCAGGCTTACTACCTCAGAGGAACTAGATTTTGAAATTTAGGTGTATCCTGGTATTGCTTCAATACCTAATGCATTTTATAGAATGGCATCTACTAAAACAAAAGAATTGAGGATACAGTTGTAAGAGCTATTTCATAAGGGTTTTATCAAACCTAGTATATCTCTTTAGGGAGTACCTATGTTGTTTGTAAAAAAGAAAAATGGGTTACTTAGGTTATGTATTGATTATAGGCAGCTGAACAAAATGACTATAAAGAATAAGTATCCATTGCCTAAGATAGGTGACCTCTTTGACCAATTAAAAAAGGCAGGTAGATTTTCTAAAATTGATCTGAGATCTGAATACTATCAGCTGAGGATTAAGGAAGCTGATGTTCCTAAAAATTGGTTTTTGAACCCGATACAGGCATTATGAGTTATTGGTAATGCCATTAGGGCTTATCAATACCCTAGTAGCTTTTATAGAACTCATGAACCGAGCTTTTCAACCTTATCTAGATAAGTTGTGATGGTGTTCTTTGATGGAATCCTAGTGTACTCTAGAACTCGAAAGAGTATGAACAACACCTAAGGGTTATGTTCAAACCCTGAGAGAAAGATAGTTTTATGCCATGGTTAGTAAAGTGTGAGTTTTAGCTTAGTGAAATTACTTTTTTAGGCCATATAGTTCCAATAGAGGGAATCAGAGTTGATTCCAATAAAGTAAAGGCAATGCTAGAATGGGAACTACCTAGGAATGTAATTGAGGTGAGAATTTTTCTAGGTGTAGCTAGATAATATAGAAGATTTGTAAGAATTTTCTCCATCATTCCTGCTCATTTGGTTAGAGTAACTAGAAAGGATACGGAATTTGACTAGAATGATAAGTGTCAAGTCAGTTTTAAGCAACTAAAGAAGGTGCTAATAGAAATCCTAGTTCAACATGAATAGGGTAAGGACTTTATAATGTATAGTGATGCTTCAATGAATGGCTTGAGATATGTGTTTTGATGTAGGATAGGAAGGTAGTAGCTTATGCTTTAAGACAGTTAAAGTCACATGAAAGGAATTATCCTACTCATGATTGGAAGTTAGCTACTATAGTGTTTGCTTTAAAGGTAGGGAGGCACTATCAGTATGGAGAGAAATGAGATA
>CANXYI012011800.1:0-12014 GCA_948208565.1 Hura crepitans
AAGGGACCTTTTAAAAAACACATTATTGCCATGAATTAAAGTTTAATGAATACAAAGGCATGAATGGACTTGAATGCCATCATGAATTTAAATTGAGTATGTAAATAAGGAATGCGATATAAAAATCCACAATTGAAGTGGATAATGATTTTAAATATGGAAATGGTATAATGTGAGAAATAAGGCACATAAAAGCCTAAAAATGCAGTTTTTAATAATCGTAAGTAGTTTTAGTCATCTAATGACTAAAACATACATATTAAAAGCTATATGAATTTATTTAATATAGTGAAACTAAATGTACTATTTTTAGCCCATGAGATGTAACAACTTAGGAAATAGATAGGTTGATCAGTCAACTAGGGGATATAGTAGCTGTTAGGGCACTTCGATGCTTAGATAAATATCCAAAGGTTCACTTTTAGTCTTACATGTGGATATGTCTATCGAGATCATATGGGTGTAGTTGCAAGGTCCCTGAAAGAAACCACTGTATAGATAGACACAGGTGCAGCCACAATGTTTCATAGAGGAAACCATTGCACAAATTATTCTGGTGCAGTAGCTATTAGGTCCAAAATATGGGCCACTACATGATTCATGATCTCGTTATCCATAAAATTGTGGAAATTTTCATAGGCATAAGTAAAGATAAGATGGCTAAATAATATAAATATAACATTATGCATGATAGGGCCTTAAATGAATAATATAGTTATGTATGATATTAATATATTTATCATGGGTATAATTGGTGTAAAATAAGTATGCTATATGTTGTATTGGCTATGCATGCTTATAATAGACTTGTTTGTGCACATTGTATGGCAAATTGTGTTTAGTATGCCATATTACTCTTTACATGCATGGTATACAAGTGTTAAATGATATTACATGCAAATGAATGTAATGAACATATATAATGTATATTGACAATGTTGGCACATATTATCTCGATTTCACCACTAAGTGCTATGGTTAGCGTGTCATTTATTTTATGACACGTAGGTACGAAGAATTTTGATAATAGAGCTCAGGATATAAAGAAAGTTAAAGTGAAGGCTTTATTCTTGGTAAAGCACTTTCATAATAGAACTAATATATAGGATTGAACTCAAGTGTATATGTAATTTGGGATAGGTTAAATTGTATTTATTTTGTAACCTCTATAACTCAATGTGTTCATTTTGGTTTTTATGGTTTGTATACTATTTTAAACCTTTAGTTTGCACGTTGTGTTGTATGATATATTTTTCTTAAAGTTGAGATATCATACATTGTGATTGAGTGCTATTAGAGTGATTAGAGTATCATATTATGATGGAGATTGGTAGTGGATGGATATAGAAGTGTATTTTCTTTTATAGGTTGACATTAAAAAATTTTAGGATAGTGCTCGGTATAACCATTATGCTGCCAAATTTTCAACATAAAGATTCCCAATTTTTAAATGTTCAATACAATTTGAAAAAGTTTTTGAAAATCTATATTTTTAACATACCATATTTTTATAAAGGAATGTTAACTAATAAGTAAACAAGTTGTTAAGTTTGATATCTCAATATGCATGCAGACCTTAGTCAGGCTCGATGATCGATCTGCATCTGGACCGAGTAAAGGGCGTCACATAATATATCTAAATGTGCAGGATTACTCACATCAATCCAATTCGAGAACTAAGGTACTGGTGGTGTTGTAGTAGAAAAGAGGTATTCTAAGGCCTCGAGGATGGCTAGACCCACCTATCCATCACTGGATACTATTGAGGAATGTCTAGCTTGCATGGTTGTGGCAACAGGTGAAGCTCATATGCCAAAACCTATGGAAAAAAGGTGTAATGTTAGAATCAGAAAAGAAAAAATGATCACAAAAAAATGGAAAGAGCCAAGGAAGATTACTCAATAGGATGCCTGACACAAAACCCTGAACAAATTGATAGCTCTTCTTACTCCAAACTACCTTGTCCAGGCTCTTGTACATCCACCAAAGTGAAGAATAGTACCAGTTCTAGGAATTGATGCTCTCAATCTACTCTATGGGGAGGAAGCTCCAACTTATATTGCTATTAGCATTTACAAACAACATGTTCCCCAGTAGATACAAGATGAAACAGTAAGCATACTGGTCTACCTCGAGCTTACTAGAAGGAGGAGTATCAATCCATCACTTGAACAAATTAGTGCATTAAATGCTACGAGAGCAATCCTAAGGTATGAATCCTAACAAGTTCGTTACCTTATGGAGTCGAAGTGAGGGGTACTAGTAGCTGGCATCGAAGAGGATCACCCTCCTAGTATATGGCACACCGGTGATAAAGGCCTAATCAAATGGGGTGATGGTCAGCTCTTTAAAGGATAGGTGGAATGTATTTGTGGTGTCGATCCACATGTCAAGTAAGGCTCAAAACACTTGTAAGTCTCTATGAAAGTCTCTCTAATGAGATGGTCTATGAAGGTCTAAAAATTGGTCACTCTTTCTCGATCCTTAATCAGAATAGCATCATAGATTACTATTGTTGTGGTGTAAACAGGGTACCCCCACACTTGAGACATGTCTACATGAACAGGTAACACAAGTAAGTACGTAATAAAATAATAACAATTGACTTAAAGGCATTACTAAATTCCACACGGGCTTAAACCATCATGCAAAGAGTCCATATGGACTAAGAACAAATAGGTTCCAAAACATATGTTTGTACGGACAAATAACAGGCATAATCCAAATAGGAGTCCATATGGACTAAGACTAGCCAAGATCTATATAGACCTACTTCCATAGATAGAAATACACAAATACACATAACATTGAAATGAACAAAAGGATATGAAATAGGTTTAAAAGTAGTTTGTATGGACCCAACATAACACGCACAAAGGTCCATATAGAGCCATAGTAATAAAACATTTTGTCCACATGGATCAACTACCCTATCACATGTAAAATCACACAAAATGTATTCTTAAGGCATCTATAAAATAACACATTAGACAAGGTCTTTACGAACTAGCTATGCCCTAATCGAAATTAGTATGCATGGACCTGTTAAACTAGAGGTAGTGCGATAGTGAAGGAGATAAAGAAAATAAAAGCAAAAAACACCCAAATAATGCTCAAAGGCTTAGAATTGACCCGGGGGTAGACTTCTAAGAAAGCATGGTGGGTGGGTGTGCTAAAACTGGAATCGATTCACTGAGGTAAATGCCATTCATCGGAGCTATGTTTTTCAAGTGGTTAATGAAAAGAGAAGGGAGGAAACCCTCCGAAATGTGTATTAAAATGTCCATTGCCGGAGGAAAAGGGGGATAACTCATCACTGATAGGAGTAATAAGGTCATTAAACCTTTTTTAGCAATTGTTATGTTATCAAAGGACAAAGAAAAGGAGCTTGGGGAATTGAAAGAAGCAATAGGGATGTTTTTGAAGGAGAATTCAAGAGAAAATAGTTAGAAGAGAAGAAAACAAAATAAGGAGGAAAAAGAAAGATCGATGGTTTTCAATCTATCACTCTAGTCTATAAGGACCTACTTACGTATGTCTGTATAGACTAAGGCTCTTACCCAAAATCCACTAACTCTTAGTACATATAGATGAAGCTTACAAACCCATATTCTTCACAATGATGTTTGCATGGACTCAATAACTAAAAGTCACATATTGAGTCTGTACGGACTTAATTTCTTCGAGGTGCCTAAAAACACAACTCAGAAAAAGGCATAGAAATAATTAGACCAATGTCAAAAGATGAATGATAGAAAAAAGTGGATAAGAACTTACATTCAAATGTGAGAATATGAGTAAAATTGGCTTGTTAAAAAACTATATAGGTCATTATTGGTCAATGAATCTACACATATGTTTTTCAATCAATAAAATTGATTTGGAGCCAACGTTCCCCAACATCATTAACTAATTGGCAGATAAGTTTGTTTTATTCATTTTTTTAACTAATAAAATAAATTTAACCTGTGTTTATTGAAAAATTAAGTTGATTAATCCATTTTCATTTAATTTAAATTAATAAATTGAATTTAGCCTCAATTTCCACTAAATGTCACATGTTATCATGATTAAAAGATGTTTATTTTAGTTAGAAACAAAATAAGTCAAAATTGGAAAATCTATTTAGTTTATTTTCAAACTGATAGATTCACAATGGATTCAATTATTTTTAGCAAAGCATTACCAACTAACTCATATGAGAGGCTATTTTGTCATTAAAAGTTAGAAAAAGAAGGAATCGATGGAGGGGAATCAGCCTTACAATTCATCTTAGTTACTAAATAAATGTTGAGCTATCTTAAACATTAAAATAACCTTTTCATCCATCTTTATCTAGTGAATAAACTATAAATATGATTCATTAAAGGTGAGGCATGCCAATAGAGCTAAAGGTTATGTAATTTTCTTAAGAAAATAAGGCATGCTTGCTTTAAGCATCAACCCTACCCCTTTTAAAGAAAAGAAGTAGACTGCAGCCTTTTCCTTTTCTTCTATAGGAGATTTACAAAATTCTCTTCCTTAGCATCCCTTACTTCATGGATAACTTTGAGATGATCTTTAAAGAATTGCTCTTGGAATTCCAACTCTTCCTAGCTCTATTAGAATTTAACTCTGCGATAATCTAATAGTATCCAAACCTCATCATCATATGTAGTTTATTGGATTTAACTCTACATTAATCCAATAACAACATTCTATATTTTCCTTTAGATCTAGCTTTATGTCAATCCAACATTTGTCCTTTGAATATAACTCCAAATTAATCCAACACTTTTATCATATAATGGATTCAACTCCACGCTAATTCACAACATCATTTTTCTCTGAATTCAACTACATGTTAATGCAACCATAAAATCTCCTTGAATTCAGCTTTATGCCAATTTAATAAACTCTTGAGTCAATTTATCACTCAACTTATCAAGCAATATAGGTAAGTATCATTTTCTTACTTTGTTATGCACTGTTTCAATTTTTGTATTTCCACAACACACACCAAAATAGGGCAGCTATAGATGCCTTACCTTTTAGGCCTATGATGATAACTAGAGACAAGCTCAAGCAACAAAACAAGTAACCTAGAACCTTAGTCTGTAAGGACCATATTGGTACAACTCAACTTGGACTTGAAGTTATGAGGTCTGCACCAACTAATCAAGATCCAACTTGGCCCATGAACCATGGTTTGATAGGACAAACCAAAGCTTATATTTGTATGGACTACAATAGACTCAACAAAAAAATTGGGCCTAAGGTTTATGAATCGCTAAGGTGAACTTAACGTATAGTTTTGCATGAACTTAGTGACTAAGGTCTGCACGGACCTATCATTGAAAAGCTTTTAGAAGTGTAAACTTCCTATTTGGATTCTACTTCCTAATCCTATTAGGATTTTCCTTTTTTTGGATGGGAGAGCCATCCACCAAACCTATAAATGCCCCTTCTTTGGTGGGAATTAAAGGAGGAGAGGGGAGAACTCAAAACCCACTGTTCTAAGAGTCTAGGCATTGTCTCCAAAGTAAGAATCATGCTACTAAACCTTAGCCCACATAGAAAAAATAATTGTTCTTTCTAAAACCCTACCTTTTGCATTATTTCTTGAAGCTTATTCATAATGTATGATATAAGGCTTGTTTTATTCATCATTACCATCCATTTGTGTGCTTCTATAAACTAATGGTCTTCCAGGATTAATCAATATATAAGGTGATTCTATGTAATTCCCACATCGATTATAGGAGTAAGTTACTATTTTTAGTAGTTTTGTTTGTATTTAATTATCTGTTAAAATGATGTAAACATTCTAGAATTAAAATTCTAATAACATAGACTTATCTTAATGCATGATAAGGTCTGCAAGAACTTAATATTTTAATATGTGCATGATTTGATGTTCGCACAAACTATTATTCAATAACAAAATTTTGTTTACTTTTTATGTTATGTCTTAATGTATTTTGTTCACTAGGTTGATATTCTTATATGCTATTATCATATTATATGACAATTTCATTCCTTAATATGCATATTGATGATGTTCTAGAATTAATGTGTGGTTTGCATGGACTCCCTTTCACAAGGAGTGTAGTCTGCATGGATATATGTTTTGAAATGTAGATCTCATGAGTATTGTTATGATGCATTTGTGTTCCTCTATTACATGATTATTTTGTCATCTCTTTAGTTGTAATCTTTATGAAAGCATGACCCTTAACTTCCCATGTTTACATATAATATATTATTATTTTATTTAGTATTGTTATTAGGTCCTCATGGACCTTTACCTAAGTTACTAATTGTTTCCTTTTAAGTTGTGTAAAAGTTGACAATTTTTGTTGAATATGAGGTTCGAATGGACATTGCTTTCATAACATATTGTGGTTTGCACGGACATAGACTAGAGGCTATACTGAGTTCACATGAACTTGTTGATGTAGAGATGGGAGCAAATAGCTTATCCTTCATTTGTTCATTTAGTTTTGTACCCCTTTATTTCTTTTGGTTATTTTGGGTTGTAATAGGTAGATTAAACAACTTGTTTGACATGCTAAAAGCTTAAACTTCACATTAGTGGTTTTCTCTTAATTAATGTGTGTTTTCTAGATAAAATGGTTTTTGAATTTTCCTTAATAAAAGTCACATAAAAATGTATTTTAACAAAAGGCTAATCTCTTAGAGATGAGAGTTCAGCAATTACCACCAATTCCTATGGAATTACAGGTAGTTGTTAGGTTAAACAATAATCCATGAATGACCTAATTTCTAGATGTACAATATATGCTTATGCTTGTTGTTTATTCTAAATATTATAACTTATTTCCTCTAAGTGAAAAGGCGGCATATATGTTTTAATTAAAAATGCTTGCTTGCATGATATGGGATTGATAAACATTCAAATATTAAGGAAAGTATATTATTAGGGCATAAATAAGATTTGATTCCAAACCCTTTCTAGGCAAAAGATTAATGGTCTTGGTGTAAAACCAGGTAGTGACTCTAAACACTAACTACCTCATCCCTGGTAACATCTCATAAAATTTACAATAAGTGCTTATGATTAATTCAACTATTTAATATAGATTTTAAGCTTTGTAATGAAGTCCTTAGTGTTATTTCACAGTGTAGAGGAAATCATAAAGAGTTTGCAATGTGAGATTCTTATTGCTTGCAAATATGAAATACCAAAATTATCCCTAGTCATAATATTAACAAGATGGGACATTGTTGATACAGATAGAATAGCACTTGTTATATTATTTTACTTGGTTAAATAGTAGTTCTCACAAGCTATAAGCATGGTGATGCTTAGAGTTAACATGTGAATGCTTGTTTGAGAAATAAGTTCATTGGAGACCTAAACGTCATATTTCACATGGATGCAAAGTCCATGTCAGTGAAGTCATCTCATCATATTAGTAGGTGCAAGTATCTTTTAACTTGAGATCATTAAAGTTATCTTAAGTATCAAATGATATAATTTGACTTTGATTACGATACCCTTTACCAGATTCCTAAAGAAACCCGATAGGCGATGCACTTCCTAATAGGTCACCCATCCTGCTCTAAGGGAAAACTCCTTAACACTTATAGGCTATTCTAGAACTCTATAATATATTCCTTAGATGTCCAGTTTAATCATTAATCATATTCATACATAGCCTGATAGACTTAAAAACTCATTTATAGACACTTTCCAGGTCATAAAAAATTAGGCAACATAACGGCTACCAGAGTGACATACCAAATTTTTTTCACCTGTTAAAAGCACTTCTATAGGCAAACAATCCATAAACCTCCATCTGGACCCTTCTAGTCCCTCAGTCAACATCAACATACATCATAAACATATTAGAATCAGACACATAGGGCCTCAAGCCCATAATTATCAAATCCACACATAAACTAAACAAACACCACACTTACTTATATACATCACATCCAGGTTATATATATAGACATAGTAGCTTCTAAGTATGCTAACCTAAACCTATAGGATTTACAAGAGTGTCACCACTAAAAGAAAAAGAAAAAAACAACTTTCTATACCATTCAACACTTGTATGGCTACAATACATGATCATTAAGGCTAGCTTGCTTATCTTTGTTACTTGCGCACCATAACATAAGTACGCTGAGTATAAAACTTAGTAGTGAATTTAAACCATTTAAAACATGCATTAACACCAAATAGGCAAGCATAATTAATGGTATAAGTGTAGTGTGTGAGCAACATGCTAGATGATTGATGTCATTCAAATGATGTATCTTTTCTTCAAAATTACCAAAATGCCACTATGGTGTATTTATTAAAATTTTACTACTAGAAATTATCATAAAATAATTTAAATCTACATTTTCTTCTATTTTATGTCCATTTCATTGGCCTTAACTAGATAAACGACATAGGCCTGACTAGGTAGATGACACTTACAGACACTAAACTAAGAGGGAATTGAAAAATATGTAGTGGCCTATATTTTGGACCCTAATCGCTGCACCGGCTTGATATTGCCATAGGGATCAGTTTATAAGGACCTCCCAAGGGGAAAGAAATATTGAGTAACTGTGCATAGGGGTTAGTCCGTAGACCTCTCAAGGGTAATTATCATGTTAAATAATTCCTCCGGGTCTACCTAGTAGACTAGTGTAGTGGCCCCTCTTGGGACCTTCGCCACTGCATCGGCATAGTCTGATATATAATCAATAATGAAGAGTGTTTGCCCTATAACCTAGTGTAATGGCTCAATTATGAACCTCAGCTACTGCACTAGCCTAATATGATAAATAGACAATCTAGTAGCTACTAATCCTTAAGTTGATCTGTCAACCCATCTAATGGGTGTCTAACTAATGGGACAACTGACTCTATTTTAAGTTTATTTCTTTACTTATTATCTTTTTATAATATTATAAGTTGAAAAATAGACAGTTAAATTTTTATCAAACAGTCAATTTTTTACCTGGACAATTATAGGTCATTTTTATCCATGCCAAGCAATTATGGGTAAATTTTTATGTCACATTTTAACTCATTTCTAAAGGCATAATTACAAGCATATTATATCAAGTCCAGTCCATAATTTTGGATTTATTATTTATGTGCCAGACAATTATTTTAATTATAGTCCCAAAATCACTTTTAACGGGACAATTATAGGTCATTTTTCTTATTTGCGATGGCCATTTTAAGTTTATTTTAGTTCCTTTTTCAGTGCCAATTGCACTAACAGTCAAGCATTTCCATAGGCTTAAAGCCAAGCTCAAATAAATATCTCAAATTGCCATACAAATAACTTACATGCCAAGATACATAAAAATCGCATGTTAGGTCACTTTAAGGTACAATTTCATGCTTAAAACTAATCCATTTTCAAATCCATTTTCTTGCCATTTTAAGCCAATTTCAAGTTTACTTTTCAACCTTTTTCTATCCTTTAAAAGTGTCCCATATCATAATCATTTCATGCTATACTAAGCATGCACATTCACCTAGATCATGCCATATAAATAATGCCACATTCATACCACAAATGTCATGCCATTACACACACATATGCTAGTTAGGTCATACCTCATTTTCATGCCAATTTGCCTTTTAAAGCTCTCAGCCAAAACCCTTAATTTCCCTTACACATGCTTTTAATCACATTTAAACATTACACAAGCATGCTTACACACACATTATGCCTTTTCCATGTAAAATAAGCCAACATACACTATGAGCATGCCTCGGCCATATTACATACACACACACACACAAGCCTTAGTTCACCAAGCTCTTTACATAAACCTCATATGCCATCAATGGCAAGTTAAATACCATTCCATATGCCAAGTACGTATTCCATTCACCTAGCATACTTACCAAAAAACCTCTCAGCTATAAGAAGACACACTCTAAAACTCATAATTTTCACTATATACAAATACATTTCAAATATCTTTCATGCCATATTCCTTATATAGAATGCTATAAAACCTTAATAAGTTATGCACACCTATATAAACAAGCTTAAAGCTCTTAGCTAAAAGGAGAAATTGCCCTTTCATGCATTTCTTCCCTCAAATCAACATTCCAATCATGCTTTACACATAACATTAGCCTAATTATGTAACTAAATCACCAATTCACACACTTTAGCCAGAAAACTCACCATTACCTCAAATCAACATTCCAATCATGCTTTACACATAACATTAGCCTAATTAAGTAACTAAATCACCAATTCACACACTTTAGCCACAAAACACACCATTTTCATATAAGGAAATCCTAACCTATCACATACAAATTTCATCATTTATGCCTCAAATGCCTTACATTCACTTACCTCACTATCAATAGAGTTGAGTTTCATACTTAAAGCTTGAAAGAACTCATCAACACCTCACTTCTTCCTTAATCTCCATACATGCTGACATCCCTTCAAAAATCCACCAAAAATCACACACACCTCTAAATTAAATTCCAATCACATAGGTGTTTTTAGAATCATCAAATCCCTTAAGAAATAAATTAAATAGGGCTAAAATACTTACACTTCAAAATTTACCCTTTTAGTCCTCTTTGATGAACACTTTAGCTTCTAAGAATTTTCTTACAATCTAGGGACTCTTATAGCTTATAACACCTTCACAAGTTGATTCTTAACACATTAACATAATTTGCGATGGTAATTGGTAGGGGAAAAGCTTGTAAAGAAGAAAAAAATGGTGGATATGGTGTGGAGATGACATCAGGACAACAAAAGAGAAAAAATGAGGGGGTAAGTGGATGTAACGACCTAGCCCACTTGGTTAGTATTATCTGCTTTGGCCTGAGTTGCCCAATCACCTCATAAATTTAGTCAACATCACCTTAAGTCTATCAAAACTTGCCTGGCACTTGTCATCCTAGACAAATTTCACATATTTTCTAAGCAATCTTATGAGTTGTGTGGCTATCAAAGAAAATCCTTTTATAAATCTTCTGTAGTACCTAACCAAACCCAAAAAACTACGAATCTTTATCATGTTTCTAGGTGGCTTCCACTTCATCACATCCTTTATTTTACTCGAATCTACCTTGATCCCTTCTATAGATGCTATGTGTCCTAAAAAAGACACCTCTATTAACCAAAAATCACACTCGCTTAACTTTGCATAAAGTTATTTCTCCTAAAATGTCTGCAGTACTAGTCTCAAATGCTATACATGCTCCTCCTTACTCTTGGAATACACCAAAAAGTCATTAATGAAAACTACAAAAAATTGGTCCAACTAAGGTTTAAATATCCGATTCATCAAATCCATGAATGCTGCCAGTGTATTAGTGAGCCTAAATGGCATCATTAAAAACTCATAGTGTCCATATCTTGTTTTGAATGCCATCTTTAGAACATCATTTTCTTTAGTTCTCAACTACTGATAACTCGATCGCAAGTTGATCTTTGAGAATTCACTTGCTCCCTTGAGCTGGTTAAACAAATTGTCAATTCTTGTTAGTGGTTACTTGTTTTTCACTGTCACCTTGTTCAACTACTTGTGGTCAATGTATAACCTCAGTGATCCATCTTTCTTTTTCACAAATAAAATTGGTGCTCCCTATGGTGAAACACTCGGTCTGATGAACCCTTTATCCAATAATTCTTTCAATTGAACATTCAACTCTTTCAATTCTGATGGTGTCATTCAGTACAGAGTAGTAGATACTAGCATTGTACTAGGAAACACCTTAAACTCAAACCCTAACTCTCTATGTGGTGGCAATCTAGGGAGATCCTCTAGAAAAATGTCAGAAAATTCTAATGCCATAGGTATCTGATCAATATTTACAGAAGAATCATTCTAAGTATCAATAATATATACAAAGAAGGCCTTATATCCCTTTTAGATAAGCCTTCTAGCTGATATAGCTGATATGAGATTGGGTAGAGAATCACTCTCGCCAAAGATAATAACTTCATTTCCTTTAGTAGTCTAAAATGTGAGCTTTTTCTTCTCACAATCAACCACTGCTTGATACTTAGACA
>CANXYI012012049.1:0-11984 GCA_948208565.1 Hura crepitans
ATCTATTAAATGAACACTTCTATATCAAATGCATTCACAACTTAGCTCATAAGATCCTTCTAATCTGCCCATTAACTTATAGACCTTAGCAATACACATATATCATTTAGAAAACACCTATTACATAATATCAATTTATAACATACATCTTTACCGTCATTCTCACATCACTATCTATCTCTTGTACATGAGTGCATCTAAAAGTTATAGGATATATAACCAATAAATATAATATATACCTAAAGTAGAGTTATCTGTTATGTTGCTTCCTTGCTAAGGCTGAACTGCACAATCTATCTACTACCCAAGCATCTAAAACCCGATATGCTAAGCATATGCTTAGTAAGTGAAATTAATGACTCATACATTTAATTTCATACAACATGCATCGTGTCATACATCATGTCATACATTATGCCATTTCATAGGTGAGGTGTCATAATAGTGTTTAAGTAAAGCATCATGCAACATGCCGACATGTCCACACTCAACATACATCATAAACAATCATTACGTGTAGTATCATTATACAGACATTCAAATATATTAAGTGTTCCTTTTATTTAAATTGTATGGTCATCTATATCTCATTTAAGCCAATCATGTTCACTATTCAATTATTAGCCCATATTCAAAAGACTATCCATTTAACACTGGATAATGAGATCTCAGTGTGTGTGAGGGCCCGCATTTTGGACCTCTACAGCCGCACTCTGTCATATCATTTCTCATCATAAGATCATGATTGTGCGAGGGTTTGCATCCTAAACCTCAACGGCCACACTCTATCTTATAAGTTGTGTAGGGGCCTACATTATAGACCTTGACAGCTGCACTCCGTCATGTCAATCTCATAATGTACAGTGGCCCTTTGTGGACCTCAGGGTAGCTGCACCTGCCATCAATCTCATAAGTTGTGTAGTGGCCCTTCTTAGACCTTAAGGTGGCTGCACCCATATAATATCATCAGTATATCAATATCGTCTCATGGTTGTCCTCATGGATCAACCTCTTGTGATACCAAAATGTCCTAATAGCTACTACTCCCTAGTTAACCAATCAACCTATCCAGTAGGCATCTAACTAATATAGGCCTCAGTTCTTGTTCATTAAGTCCTTACCCTTCTATTTAATGTATTAGGTTTCCATCTACTTAAAATTCCAAGTATCAAATTATTATTTTCTTATCTCTCTTTTTATTCATTTTTAAAGTCTTATATTCATCACATTTACTCTAAATCTCTCTCTTTCTCCCCTCTCATATTGATTTCTTTTCATTCCACATCTTTTATTCATTTCAAGTCTAATTTATCTCATTTTTAGTGACCATAATTACTCTAATCCACCAAGTTAAAGATTAGGTCTCAAATTATGTTAATTACATAAATTTATTTCCTTTAGTTAACATTTTATTTATATATATGTTATATGGTAATGTTAGGTTTTCATTACACCATTATGACCCATTCGGCCAACTTGACATATTCCATGCAAAAATCATATTTTCCCATACAAACATTCAAATTATATTATACTAATTTAATTAGCCCAAACATACACATTTATCTATTTATTACCATTTAAATTCCATGAATTTCTTTATATGTGAATTTCGGCCACACTAGGTACTTCACTATGCGTCACATTTCTTTCATATTTTTCACACCATTTAGGCTCAAAATAATGTGTACATACCATTTCTAATCACATCTCATGCAAATCACATGCCACACCATGCAAACATACACTTCCATACACCTATACATAACACAATTTATGCAAATTAATAAATTAAATGCATAAATCACTAAATTCACTTACTTTGCTCACCAAATGGACCTCAAATCACCATTAAATCTTATCCTTCTCTTCTCTCCATTTCTCCTCCTTCTCTACCTACAAGCATACACATATGTCACCTTTGAAAATTTCTCAAAAATTCTACATATAACCTAATAGAAATATAAACACATAAACACCTTATATATCTTAAACCCCACCTTAGAAAAATATTAGAAATTAAAAATAATTATTTTTCCTCACCTTGATCACTGTTCACCACTCTTGAATTTCTCTCTTTCTAAGCCTCTAAAAGATGAAATACCATTAGAATTAGAGAGAGGGGAGAGTGGAGGAAATTTTAATGTATTAAGTTGTTAATTTGGTAAAGTTTTAATGAGTGAGATGAAAAAGAAATCTAGGGTATTAGGAAGAAGAAGGTGTCCGACTTTAAGGGGGAAAAGAGGGCTGGAAATACTAGTTCAAAAGTTCTAGAGTCCACCTTTATGTATGGGAATAATGGCTAGGATGGTGCCAAGTGTAAAATGGATAGCTAGGATTTAATCTTAGCCAATTCATCTCTAAAAATTCATATTTCATGCTCCAAGAATTCAGTTAATGGGTCTAAAAATTATTAAAATCAGTATTTTATTTATCCCCCAAAAGTCCAAAATTTTCTCTTACAAAAATTATTTTTTCCAAGTAAACACATCATAAATTAATTCCGTTTAATTACTTTTAAATCTCAAAAAATTCCAAAACTAGCTCTATTGGCTTATTTAGAATTTTATATCATCAAGTTGTGCTATTTTTTAGAATTTTTTGAGTACTTTTTAAAATATTTTTCGTTCAGCTTCAACTAGGTCACTATTCCTCGAACATCGATAAGCTAACTTCACAGTCTGTTTTAACCCCCTAAATGACTTCAATTTGATCCCAAAGTTCTCCCATAATTTTGTTTTAATCATTTCTATCATCCTATGGCCTCAGCTCACTTTGGATTCTTGAAAGTACTATTCACTGTTTAGGGGCCCTAATTAAATTATCGAAAAATTACGGGCATTACATGTTTAACCTATACCTTTCTATCTTGTGCACTTATTCTATATATACTCATCATATAGTCTCATATTTAATATCTTAAGTTTTGTTTCCATAATAATTTCATCTCTTATATATTCTACTTTATGTTTCTAATTCATGTGCCATGTGATAATTAAAACATGTCGTTATTCAACTATTGTGATTCACCTATAAAATTTTATACTATAAATTTTCATACCTATTACTTGTCTAAAATTCCCTCTTCATATGACTATACTCTTCCTATCACTTATTCTTAACCATATACATATATTTGCTCACACATAATTATAGCTTTTATATTTTTCTTCCTTATTCAAACACATATATTCTCTTTTTATCTAGTTATAATTTCTATACTTACCTTTCTTATTCAAATACATGTATAAAAATGATCGAGTATTCAAGTTCCTTCTCATTATGCTATTATATAACATTTATTGTTGATATTTTACTTATAATTGTATTTACATAAATTTTTAGTATTATAATTTGTTAATTATATGGTTTACTTTATAATGTCTTAAATATCTTCAAATACTTAAATTTGTTTTGCTTTTTATTCCATACGTCTATATTTTTATTTCGTTTAATCATACTATTTAACATGTATAAATTTATCTTTAATATTTCTGCTACTATCATATATTTTCAACTTATTTTGCCCCTGAAAATACTATACAGTTATCCACAATGGAATGCGAGATATACAAATATGACACTAAAGTGTCCAAATAACAAATATGGCATATTATTCCCAAATAACAAATATGCACCAAAGTGTGAAACAAATATGCAATGTAGTGCTAGCCAAATATGCACTAGAGTGCGGGTCTAAATATGCACTGTAGTGCAGAACAAATATGCGGCCACTAACATATAATCCCTAATTGATTAGTCAATCTATTCTAACCATAATTGTGTAAATTATTAGGGTACATATTAATCATCTTTCTAATTAGATTATTATTCATAGAGAATTACTCATATAGTAGCCTATGCCATTTCATCTTGCTTATTTATTATCTCTTAAGCAGTATATTATAATTCAATATTAATATAATATCGATATATTTTCATATATCAATTTAATTATTAAATGCATATTTATACATTTGAAAAGAATTTGATATACTTATATAATTTCATAAAAGTTTTATGAACAAATACATATATACTCATAATAAATTGATTAGCAATTATTTCATATTTTAATAACTCATATGTACCTATAGCTTGTACATATGTTTATCTATTAAATTCTATAACATGTTTTATAACATTTAATTTAATTCTTATCTTTTTCTTTTTATATAAAATTTAATTCTTACATATAAGCATATACCCATTTCATTTTATATCCTATTGTTAAATATCATTCTATACTTATTTCATATTTATATCTTTTATTAGTCTTATAATTTTATATGATATTTCTTGTACATTTTCACTATGCTTTTTCTTTTCATTATCATTTTATTTATTTTATTTCATATTCTATTAATTATTTATTTCTATGAATTCTTTTTATTTACAATGTCCCAATATTTAACTTTATAAATCTTTCTTATTTTAAAATCATATTACTAGTCCCTTATTTTCCTAATATTCTAAAATTTCAAGTTATAACAAATGTATACACATATATTTTTATTCTATTAATTTAGTCCATATTAACACTATTAATTAATTTATTTTTTCATATTCTATCTCAAGTTAATTTCTCTTCAAATACAATTTATTCAAATCAATTTATTTCTCTTGTTATTTAATTATTATTTAAAATTTAATATCTTTTTCATTTATTTACATATATTATTTTTGACTCATATAATTAATTTCTTTTACTTTAGTTCACATATACTTATATACATACCTTTATATATATACATATATTGATTTTCTTTTAGGACATTTATAATATATTTTAGCTAGTTTCATAGTTATTTCAATAAACTTTTAGAATTCCTATTTTATTTTCTCTTAATTAACTTATAGATTCTTCAAACATTTACTTATGTTTATTACTTCACTATAGTTCATATAACTATAATTTAACTACACTTAAAATTTATTTATTTAAGTTTCACATGTTCTAATTAATAACATTTACTATACTTAATTTATTTTTTCATATTTATCATATTACATTTATATACATATATTTTTATTTTCTATTTATTTATTCATTTATGTTTGCAACATTTAACTAATTCTTTTATGTTCATGATATATTTTCATGTACATATTTATTTCTTATTATGTATATATTATATTTTCTATTAATCATATAATCAATTCTTTATTCCTGGTGATACACATATATCATTTTATATTTACCTATTTAACTCTATTGAGTTACACATACATGTTTATATACATATATATTCATATACTCTATGTACATTACAAATGTTAGTTTATCAATATACAAGGTTTACATATATATACTAACTCACTAAATATTCAAATAATTTCTTTAAGTTTCAAATTATATAATTTAAATGACAAAAGTCCCTTTTTTTTCTACTTTCACAACTCATACACCATGTGATTAAAATTCTTTATCATTTATACACATAAGTCTCCACTAATCTAAACCCTTTTTTTCTTAATCTATAATTCGGCCTAAAACAAAAAAATGCCTATTCTTTTCTATGTTATCATTTCTAGTAAATTTTCATAATTTTCTAACTATAAACTTGTTAATTATACAAATACTTTTGATTATTTTTCTTTTTATTTTCCTTTCATGCAACTTTCGGCCTACTAGGATCATTACACTACTAATCCCTTTTTTAACATTCATATATACCTAATATCTCATTTAGAACCTAATTACATATATATACCACCAATTTCATGCAACAAAACATGATATACAAATTCATCAAATACCATAACCATAAACATACAAGCTTTATAATATAAGAATATATATACCTTATGTGGATTTCCAATCCACATAAAATGCCTTTAATCTTCTTCAATCACTCTTCCACCAACATTTTTCATAATTAATACTTCCATATTAGTTTTCTTCACATAAAGGCCATTAAAAATATTATCACTCACATAATTCTAATTAATTCCATATCTAATCACTTATAATCCTTAATTAATTTAATTAATTACACAATTGAATGATCAACTTACCAACTTTCAAGTAACCTCTAACACTTATATTCTTCCTCTAAATTTACCTTCCTCTATGTATTTCTTAAAGGGCTAATAGAGTGGTTAATGTAAGCTTTCATTTAAGTATCTTAATTTAGGGTAAAATGAGAGATAAGTAAAAGAATTTTGAAAGGTAGGTGGAGAGAGATTTTAGCCATGGGAGGGGAGGAAATAAGGGAGAGTTGGCTAAGAATTATGGGATTATTTTACATTAAACCCATATTTATATAAGTGAACCAATGGCTAGGTATAATTTATTACATATGTATGACTATGATTTAATCCAAATGTCTTTATTTTCTTTTTCATTTGTTTATTTTATTTTATTTTGGATGGCTAAGATCTCAAATGTCACTATTTCGTCCAATGGCCACTAATGCTCTCTACAAAAATATCAAGTCATGCTTATTCATAAATTGTCATTTTCTTTATTAAATTTGACTAATTTATTTTAATACTTCCCATGCTAAAAAAATTTCAACTTTGTAATTTTTGGATTCCTTGGAATTTTTTAGCATCAAGGTGTTTAGGTTTTAAATTTTTATGAGTTCATTTTTAGGAATTCTTTATTCAGCCCTGAATGGTTACTATTCACCATTGACTGAAATTATTAATTTCATTTTTTATTTTTAATTTCTTATAGTCCCTCAAATGATTCTCAAATTAAACCATGATTTGTGTTATAATTTATACTAAATTATGGTCGAGTCAACTCCACTTGGGCCAAGAAGTACTATTTACGGCCTGATGTCACTATTCACCAGAACTCACTCATGAACCTCATTCTTTACACATTTTCTAATCATTTCTATGCCATACATCTATTCCTTATCACTTCCACATGTCTCTCTCATCTTTTTGATGACTAAATATACGTTTTTAATTTTGCCCTTCACTTTCTCATGTATTTCCTATTTTTCCCTTTGGTCGATTTTCACTTAATTATTTACACTAATCGATTCTACTCGATCCATATACCTATTTCATTTCCCACTTTTTCTTTAAATTTTCATTTTATCCTTGTGAAAAATCAGATCAAAAGTTGGGGTGTGATATCCTCTTTTTAAATTATAATCATTTTTTTTTAATTACATGTGTATTCTTTTTCTTTTATCATTTATATTTTCCTCTAGTTACTTAAATTTTCCTTTATGCCTCTTGAAAATTTTCATTTTGTGTCATTAATTCTCAAGTATTTATTCTTATTATGATGCTTCTTACCTAATCCAATCACCGAACTTGAATAAGGAGCGACACCACTAATATCCAAACTATTCTAATAGAAAACCCTTATAAATTAAAACTTTGCTTTTAAAAGAAACTTTCTTTGCACACATAAGGTTATAAAAATGTGATTTATCAAAAACCATTTTCAAGGTATACTAATGAGGTCCTCGTGTTAAAAATTCGGCAGTAACCTATCTTATCATCATCTAGGTCCATCTAACCCTCCAAACTCAATCTCAACATCATCAAGCATATATATTAGGAAGAGATATTATGCAAGTCATACATCATCATACATACTTATATAATTAAGTTGTAATATGGTTTAAAAGAGTTACAAAATTATTTACATCACAGATTATACCTAATCCCTCAAATTACACAAAAGCACATTTATTATGTACACATCACATATCATACTAAAGAAAAGCAAAAATACCAAAAAAAAAAGCTTCCCTTAATCAACTTGTTGATATTGAGGCTTTAACTCTAATCTAATTCCTTAACTTATGCATTGCAAATAAAAACGATGCGCTAAGTGAATACTTAGTGGTTTATTCAACATAACATATGTATGATCACATGCTTTTCATGCATAATTATCCATTTAATGACATAACTCATATCATAATCATAAATATGCATAACATATTATAACCATACAAAGGTGTATAAGCAAAACTCACAATGACCAAAATAATTACTCATACATACTTATTACATTTATCATTATTAAGCTTAACATACTCATAATTACATCTTGGTTGTAATGCCTCTCACCTGGTCTGATCACCAGACCTGAGTAAGGTGCATCACAACTCTTATATACATCTTATAATCTTTTACAGTTAATAAACTTAAAACTTCATCTCTAAATCACATATGCTAATACAGAAACTATAACATATTTTAATTTTATGCTGAAAATCTGGCAGCATATTCGGGGTACTTTCCAAAAATTTTTAAGTCTACAAATGCACTTCTTATATATATAATAAACCCATGCTTATCACTTCATGATCATTCTTATCACAAATAACATTCACATCCAACCACCATAACCATTCATATCCAACCCATAACCACTAACCATTATAATTAATTATATCAACTACATCCCAGTTATAATTATGTATCTAAACATACCAATATAGTTCATATTAAGTATTCTATACATCTTCACTATATACATACAATAAACTAAACAATTACATCCTTCTGCAGTAATGACTAACCTTATATACAAATAATATAAATACATTAAACTATATATATATTGCTCTCTCCATTTACAAACATGCTTTGATACTTTTAAGTACATCATCCTCAAACTCGCCATTTCTATTTGCTCATTTCTGAATTTCCAAAGAGAACCTAAGTATCCAAAACCACTGACACACTAAGCAAGGTTTACTTAGTAAGATAACTGAATTTATATTAATATATATCATATAGTTGTATATCAAATAATAGAATTTTATAGGTTTCAAATATATCAATGCATTATGACTCATAAGTACTCATTAGGCTATTGTATCATATAAAACCAAGCAAGCATTACTAGTTTATTTTCGAGACTAAAGCACAATCAATTCTTTCATCAATTAAAGACTCTCTTCAAAACATCCTTCAATATATGTATAATAAAGAAAACTATACACCCTAGCATTAATAACAACATTCTTATCAATACTTGTAAATGGCCATGTATCATGCTTCAAGAGGTTATACCCATGCATACAACATATATGGTCTACACATATGATATGTAAAAGTACCAATATGCATACATAAATATTTCACAAAGTATAATGCCATTTTCAATCTTTACTAGATTCATTTTATTATGCCTATATTAGACAACACATATCCTATGGATAATAGGGGTGGATGGTCAGTACGATCTCTATGAACCTAAAAGTTGATAAGGTGTATTTATGCAACATTTTCCTTGTGATTTTCCATACTTTTATATGTTTAATTGTGCTTAATTGATAAAGATTGACTTAGTTTGTGAATTTTGTCATTTTGGTGTAGGTTTTATAAATATCAGGTCAATTCATGAATTTCTGAAGACTTTTTAGAAAATCTACCTAGCTGCGGGTGTTAGCCTTAAGTCAAGACTAAAGGTCATGACCACCAATTAGATACAGCCTGATTTTATTAGACAATTATCATATTTAGCTGTACTCTTTAAGAAGAGTTTTATAGGAAATAATCTACCATTAATTAGGATAATTCTAAAGGATGTTTTAATTTCCTATCTTTTTTATCCTCTCTATCTTTTGGAGGAATTTAGGAGATAATTCCTTTTCTAAAAAGAACTCTCTCTTTTATTATTTATCAATTGTAAGAGGAACATAATTCCTCATTCTGATTTTTTGCATTCTCCATTTTTTTGCACTTTAGACTTTCTATTGGATTTTGTCAAGAACATGTGTGGCTAATTTCTTAATTCTAGCCAAGGATTATTGAAGTTTATGTTCAACAAAAATTGTGAGATCTAATTAAATTCTCTTCTTCTCTCTTTATTATTTTAGTTATTGCATATTTTATATTATATTCATATTGTTATTTTATTGATCTTACAATCTAGCTAATCATATGATTAATCTAATATTATATTCAGGTGCTTGAAAAATCTTATTTTCATAGTAACTAACTGACAAACTATGTTATGGAAATATACGATCTAATAGTAATAGACTGCGTTGTCAAGTTTATTAGTTAGAATCGACACCTATCAAATTTTGCCACCATTGTTGGGGACTGGTTCCTAAATAATTTATTTCTTTTTTTATGACCAGGACTAATCATACAGGTGAACTCTAATAGGATTCTGATTTTGGTGCTCTTGACACTAAACCCCCAAAAGATGCCCACAACTTGATTGACATCATGGCTAGAACATCAAGGCAGTATGGAAATCAAGATCACTTGATGAGGGTTAATAAAGTAAGTTCATCTAAAATTGAATCTTAGCTTGCTTAACTTACCACTTTGGTCAAAAGCTTGGTTACATGAAACACATAACAAGCGAAAGTTTATGGCATAAGTGCTCACCCTACCATCTAACTGAAGATATAACCCATACTCAAACACATACAATCCAGGATAGAGGGATCATACCAACTTTAGCTATGGACAAAGGCAACCAAACCAACAGCAAAGACCATAACCACAATAGCAACCATCCACTTCTAAACAAGGTATGTCATTAGAAGATATTGTGAAGTCACTTACTGATAATACTGTGCAATTTCAATAGGAAACTAAAGTGAGCACTCAGAATTTCAAAAGCCAAGTAAGTCAATTGGCGAACTCCTTGAGTAAGTTAAAATCCTAAGAGAGGCTACCATTTCAAACTAAAGTAAATTTGAAACAAAATATGAGTGCTATAACACTTCAAAATGGAAAAGATTTGATAGATCCTAGCCATGACGCTAATTATGACCTACGCCTGAAGTCAGACACAAAAGAAGAGGTTATTGTTCATCCAAAACAACCTAACTAACTCAAGAGAAATGATGACCAACAAACCAGACCACTAGTGATCAGTCTTTCATTTCCAAAAGATTATCCAAATCCAAAAGAGAGAAAAAAGAGGATGAAATTGTTGAGAATTTTCACACGGTTAAAATAAGTATTCCTTTACTTGATAAAATTGAGCAAACACCTCAAGATAGAAAAATCCTCTAAGAATTATGCACTGACAATAAGAAGCTAGTGATAATGAAAAGGTAAGCATAGAAGAGAATATTTTTTATGTAATTCGAAGAAAATTACCTTTCAAATGCGATGACCAAGGAATCTTCACTATGGAATTTAATGGTGAAAATATTGAATTTTATGTTTATGATCTCAAGAAAAATCCTAGGAGTATGTCTTGTGTTTATGATGTGGATATTATTGACCCTTTTGCTCAAAGAATGTTTGAATTAAGCAGTGATCACATGCTAAATTTTGTACTTTTTGGGAATTTAATCATTGAATTTCCTAAGAAGTATAATTTTGAGGTAATAATATATGGGATAGCACTACAATGGGAATTAAATCTAGATTGAGAGACAATAAGCACAGAGTGTCGAGCTTAGGACGATAAACAAGGGAGCTTATAAGAGCTAATCTAAAAATTTTTATTTTATTTTTTCTTTTATTTTTATTTATCTGCATTTTACAATTTTAATTTTAATTTATTTCTTGAATTTTTGTCCAAATAGGCTTATTACATTTCATTTTTAGTTTTTTACATATTTTTACTTAATTTAATTTTTATTTAAAAAAATTTTAAAGTCATCTTCAAACTTAAGATCTAATAAGATTTTTTTGATATGTGTTTTTTTTGTCCTTTTGCATTTAGGTATAGCATTAATGAAGTAACGTTGTTAAAAATTGCAAGATTGGGAAAATACAAATAGCCATAGGTCTTAGCCTTGGGCCACGGCTATCATGCAAAAATCACATACCCCTCTTTTATAATTTTTAACTCATATTTTAAATTACCTTTTTACTACCCCTAACTGCATTTTTTTTACATATCAAGGTGAAAAGGCATCAGCCCACCCTCTACTCTCTACCTTCCCCTTCACCAACTACTACCAGTGGTAAGAATGTAGCTCAAAAGAATGGCCTAATGAGGTGCTTACCCACCACTGACGCAACCCGTGCCACACATTGCGACAAAACTAACAGCACTAGGTGACCCACAGCAAGTCATA